>CAJUYG010000702.1:50883-75498 GCA_910591675.1 Galerucella calmariensis | reverse complement strand
GTAATTAACCAATCGTTTAATTTTAAATTTAAAAAAACCAAAATGTTTTGAAAAGTTGAATAATTTTGTACTCACCGGATAGTCCGTTGTTGGGCATTTCCGGTTGATCTGCGGCCATGGCTGCGGCAGCGTGAGCGGCAGGAGCCGAAAGAAGTGCCGGGGCTGCCGACCCAACCTTTTGCTGCCTCACTGCTCGTCTAGAGCTGCTGCCGCTGCCACTAGCGCCACTAGAGCTAGCACACGAACCCGTTGTTGAGCTGTGCCCTGTAAACAACAAATAAAACCGTTGAAAAATTTCAAAAAATAAATTAAAAACTGAACATACCTTTGCTACTGCGAGTGCTGCGCCTCAACACTGCGCCGCTGCGTGTGAGGCGAGAGGGTTCCGGTACGTCCCTTGGTGCGGGCTGACTGCTGCTCGTCCCCAGTGCTACAACGTCTCTTTTTCCACGTTCTGGTAAAATCTTCTTTGGTAAATTTATTGAACTACTACTGTGAACTAAAGTCGGTATTGCACTCTTCAATGGTATTTTGCTATGGCTTCTTAGTGGGTATTTGTGTACCTAAAAAAGAAAAAAGGATTTTTTATTGCCCTTACAAACACCTATCGAGTAGTGTAACTTACTTGTGGGAAGGTTAAATTTGAATTTGAAGTGCTAGCAGCTAAACTATCTAAAGGAGAAGTATTATTCAAGGCAGTGATCTTATCACTTCTTATTTTTTCCTTCTTATCTCTCAAATCCAATCCGTAAGTGTTTTTGTTTTTCTCTTCTTTTTCTTTTACACTGAGAGGTGCTGAAAAACTTTTTCTATTTTTTCTGGTAGATCTGTTTGAATCAGATGAAATTGCTGTTAGGGACCTGGAAGATCCTGTATTGTTATTTCTGGAATTAATTTCCAAATGATCTTGTTTGTGATTAATATCTAAACAATATTTTGAATTCCTCTCGAGTTTTGTTTCTATTTCTGTACTATTTTGTTGTTCAGAATTGTTTTTGTTGTTATGCTTTCCAGTTTTTGAATTTTGACTTGTCACGTGTTTATCTTTGTGGGATATTGAAGAAGTAGAAGGAAGTTCTTCTTGTGATTTGGATCGTGAAATGTACTCTGATTTATCAAGTTTCTTACTTTGGGATGTACCAGATTTAGAGGTTTTACCCTAAAAATAAAATTCCAATCAATTGCTGATACTGAAAATATTAAATCACTTACCTTATTCGCAACTCTGGTAGAAGTACGAGCAATCTTTTCGGAAGAAATTTTGTCGTCTTGTGATGAAGTCCGGAGACGCTTTGCCTCAGAACGTGGCTGCGTTGGCAGCACACGCTTGCGGCGGCTAGTGCTGGCAGCAGCGAGTGTGTTAGCTGGATCTGCCATAGACGAAGCGTTCTAAGCTCCCCGACTTACTAGTGACACACATTCCCTTTTTCTTCAACTTGCTCTTGTGTTTTTATGCGTTGCTGGAAAAAGTCATTCATTATATTTATTAATCACACTTGACAATTTACATGACATTCATTATTTGTGTTTCAAGTATTTGTTCCATGCAGTGTACAGAATGCCATACCTGAACAAACATTATTATTGAAGGATAGTGTAGTGTGCTTAGCCTGCACACTATACTACTAAATTTGTTTAGGGAGAAGTATCAACAGTTTAATATTTCTTAGCAATTAAGAATCCCATGAATGTTCCCTTGAATATCTCATTTTAATCCCATGAATAGCAATAAAATTTGCATTCTAATGATTTTCATACTAAATATTTATGATATTTTATCATAACAATATAGTAAATGGTGTATTTTCATATTTTTCCCCATTAACTTTGATATTTTGCCACAACCATGTTTTGATAATGGGATGTTTGACCAGGACTAATTGAAGATTAAATATCCTGGATACATCTAACAAAAACGTTTGACTTTTACTGTAAAATCAAAGATTCAAGACAAACAAATAGGTATTATAAAGAACAGAACTAATTAAAACACTCAAAGACATCATAATAGAGTAATATCAGATTTTTCAAACAAATTGCAATAAAAAAAGCAGCAATTGAAAACATATTGAATCTAAATTAATTTGTAGATTTAGCAGCATGAATTTTTATTTTATTAAATTTAACATATTCATGTTCATTATACTCACAATACAACATAAGATTTTGATACAATTTTCATTTGAGAAATCAAACTCAAAAGCTTTAACTAACAGGAGGTTGGGCCAGATAAATTTGAATCTGCCTGAACCACAAACTAAGGTTTTTCCATCTGTGTGTTGTTAAATTTGATGTTATTAACAATTATTCATACATGAGAATACCATTTAAAATATTTTAATAAAAATAGAGTAGCATACTTGTTTTATAAATACTTATAAATAGATCATTTCATACCATCAGATGATTTTAGATTCCACATTAATAAAGTAGTAATAAAATTGGCAAATGTATGTTTACTTTGCAATTAATAGTATTGTATAATAGTTCTAAAGGAAAAATATTTTTTTATAACCATATTTTAACTGCAATTTTAAACTTGTTAAGTTTCTATAGGTGCATTCATTATTGAATACAAAATTCCGTCGTAAAGAATAAATGTAATTTCTATTAGTGACTCATGAATAAATAAACAGATAATTTTAATAAGATCCATACACAAGTAAGACCTTCCTATTATTTCATGGTGAAGATTACCTAGCATAGTTTTCCTTTTTAAAAATAAATAAAACAAAAATAATTAATTATCAATCATCTGGAGTCACTTTTTGTCACACAAAGGATAAGTATCCATTTTACCAACTTTACGTGACACTGGTATCAAAATGAAATAAAACTAATAACGACGGCCAGCCAACTAAATGGTATATCGTAGACAAAAAACCTGAAATATATTTTTCTTTCATAACCTACCGAAAATAAGTTCCATCGCATCAGCATACACTTTATGTCCTTCTTTTAAATAGAGATTTATAAATAAATTTACCAAAAATAAGAATGGAAAACGAATAATTTTGTTCTACACTGTTAACTTTGCAACTTACAACACGAACGGCCTGCCTTGGTAGCCAGCGATCACAGCGAAATCCCGTTTACACCACACAAATGATCGCAGACCAGTTTTCAAAAACCAGTTTACAGTCTTATTTACACAAAAATAATTTTTAATATTATTTAATACATTAGCAAAACGCCTTACTTGCCAGAATTTCCTTCACTAATGGATTCACGAAAACATATGATCCATAATGCACCATTATTTTTCCACTTACAGTATGATAAGCAAGTTTTACAATAATAAAATTCTGTCACTAGCTCAGAGACATCTATTTGAAAAGTCATAATTTAATTGAAGCAGCCCCTGACGTAGAAGATGGAAACTTTAAAATTTTCTATAAAGCTTTGGAACTTACACAAGAGGTGACACTACGAAAACAATATAAAATTAGAACAAATTAATCTGAAATATAAAAGAATTTATGATAATTAATAGCATGTTATTCAAGGTTTTGGAGCCTAATCAAGAAATGACACTACACCAACAATATGCAATTTTACCTAATTAAAGTGAATTGAGACTATAATCAAATCACAACTTTTTAATAATTTACTCATGAATATATATCAATTGATTGTTAGTTATTGGAGGCAATTATTGAAAAATTATATTTTGATGGCACTAAGGATGACTTGATGGAAGGAATCTTTAAAAATTGTTACCAATCTTTAGAACCTACTCAACAGATGGTACTAGACGAACAATACAGTAATTAAGCTAATTTGCAATGAGTTACGGTTATAATTCAATTTTATCGTTACTATATATTAAAATATTGATATATTTATAAAACTTAATTTCCATTTGTCATAAAACTATTCCCTTTTTTACTTTAAGTGCCATGATGCAGATTGTTATTTACAGGACCGTATTTGATATATCAAGTGACGTGAGACGTCAAATTTATGTTTCTAAAATACTCAATTCAATCTATTTGGCAAATATTAAGATAATATCAAAACAGCATACCAGGTGACTTAAAATTTATATAAAAATACTTCTAAATATTGGAATAAACAGTATGGTGGTGATAGTTACGATCTATTTTTCTACATTCGCGTAGTACCACGTGTTGTTTGTATCTTCTTGTAGCATACGCCACTGTTTGAAATCGATCGAAATGGCTGGTCCAGGCGTCTCTTGCGGGCGCCGTGTCATAACGCTCCCAGGATCCCCTTTTACAGACTCTGGAATATTTAGTTTTCGGGAAACCCCATCGCGAGCAACCACGTCGCTTTTGTGAGTTTCTTCTTTCTCTTATCTTCGCAAAGGTAAATATTCGCGATTTCTATACTTATTTTTTGATATAAGACGGTTTAGTAATTTTTGTTGATTGGATTTGTTTTTTTTTAAGATTATTTTAATAATTTGGAATGTTTTATGAAAGTTTTCTTATATTATTTTTTTTATTTACTAAGTTATAATCAAGTTAACCCAACAATAAGAAGTTTTAAAATATCAAAAATTTTACAATGAGAAATATGATTTCAAATTAATATTATTATACAAAATGAAAAAATTTCTTTTTGCCCCCAAAATGACCAATAACGTTTTCCATATATACTACAGGATAAATAAATAAAAATACTTGAAAATTTATTAAAATTTTCAATTCTTCGCTATATATTTTTCCAAAAAGCCGGGAGGAACTTATAAGTACCAACAATATAGTTTTTCCACTACTAGCTTTGAAAATGACAATTATTGCTTCTTCTAGCCAACTGGGAAGTTGAATTTCTCTATTAGTGGTTAATAATTTTCTAGTCAATAATGTCAAGTCAATAATGAACAATTCGAATATTTTGAGTTGTTCAATAAAAACTTGTGCAACATAATTTTGTATAGCTAGGAGATTGTATTTAACATATTTGCTGCTTGAAATTACCTATCAACATAAAATTATTTGAATAAAAATACCATCAGTTTAATATTCGCGCTCAAACAAAAATGACAGATGACATAACGAGTACGTTCATAATATATCGAAAACTGACAGTGTGTACTTGTCAGTCAGACGCTTCTCGTGGTGCGTTTGTGAATTATTTTCAATTTTTGTCTTAAATTTGGCTAATAGTGGAAAAAAATGTATACACACCATGGTGGTGAAGGCAATTATAAGCCTCGCACCTTATTCCATTCGGGGGAAAGCCCCTCGCGAAATAATTTTGGTGCTCGGTCAATAATAATAGTCTTCACCACCTTGGTGTATAATAAACTATTTTTCCGCTAATTCAAATGTCAAATAAATGAAATAACTTTTTGGAACTTTAGTTCTTTACGTCAGGTTAGGTTTGAGCGACCGGGGGTCGCGACGCAAAAGATCTGACCGTTACGTTATGTTACGTTGCTTCGTTATGTGCCTTACTTGCGTGCGTGTGCTCTCTCCTGAGTCTCTCTCTCGTTTAGGAAGCAGCGACTCATATGTTTCGGCCGGGAATCGAACCCGGGCCGCCCGCGTGGCAGGCGAGCATTCTGCCACTGAACCACCGATGTTACATTAAAATTCTATGCAAAGCTGGTATTCGCAGTGCTGGTGATCTACTTGAATTTTTACATTTTTACTAATATTTTCATAATTTTTTTTGCGCGATTGATCTTTTTTATTTATTTACAGCATCGGTTATCAGGACGGTAGGTTGAGTTAACTGGTTTCTAAGTTTAACACGTCGGTAAGTGATTTACTTACCGTTCAGACGTCGAACAGTAATAAATAGCATAAAAACAATTTCACCAAAATGCAAAATATATTTTAAACTGATCGAGAAGTATAAATGTCACTTTTGACATTTCGTTCATTTCGAAGAAATTCAAATTATTTTATTCGGAATTTATTTCAATACGATCGCGCAAAAAATGGTATAAGCATCTCGAATGTTAAGGGTAATTACAACGTTTGCATGTAGATTCCTCTCGTAAAATTGGACAAAATGATATAAGGATTAAGGGGTCTAGCACATTTACTTTTCGGAATACAGGGTGTTGAAATTTTGAAAACTTGAATGTTTTAATTCGATAACTTTAAAATGGATGTATAAATTGATTCGACATTTGGCAGGTTGTTTTTAAATGTAAAAGGGCATATTTTGATAGAAATAGTAGTTTGTGCAACTAGTGTGGATATGATGGCCATATCGCACGAGGACGAAGTTTGAGCACGACGCCGTAGGCGAAGTGCTCAATCGTTCAAGTGCGATGTGGACAATCCACACGAGTTGAACAGCATATTTTTTCTACGACCCACTTAAGAAAAAATCTAGAGAATAAAAATTTCTATAAACTGTAATATTACTTCAAATTAAAAATTTAACATTTCAATTTTTTGTGGTAAACGTACAGTTCTTGAATGTCCAATTTGTATAATGCTACGGTTTCGCTTTTTAAATATACGATGCTGTTATAAGTAGATGTTGCCAGTCGGACTCCCTCATGAAGGGTACCGTGTACCATTATCTATAATAATGAATATTCTGCTAAATATTTCAAACGTCTACCTGTTGTCGTTATTAACATCAAGCAGAATAATTATTTAAAAATAGAATTAACAATAAAAAAAATTAACGGGGAATCGAACCCGGGTCTACCTCGTGAGAGTCTGGTTTGCTTACCACTCGACCACCGAGGAATATGCAAATTGTTTATCTATAACGTCAGATGTATTACATGATTTTTGCTTAAAAGGAACTGAAGTTCCTACCGTGTGTCCCGCGACACGTTCTACCTTTTTTTTATCGCTTTAGCTATTAGACGAGAATCGATGGAATGGGCTCTTCGTAAGCATGATTACACACGTACAGATTTTTTAAAGTGCAATCACTTTTGTTATTTTCGTTGAGAATATAAAATTTTCTTAAAATCGATTTGTCCAATTCCATGTCAGTGAGTTATTAAAAGCGTCAAAGAAAATCGCTTTCGTGATATAAAATCCATATAGATATTAAAGCGATTGAACGAATTGAATGGAATTAGAGGTAGGTATAGAGAAAGGACGCACTTACCTTTATTCGAAATGCTAGTTCAAGCGTGACTAAAATGCCAGTTCTGCTAAAAATAATAACGTACTTTTAAATATTACGTTCTAGTCTGCGTCGTAGCTAGGAAAAGGCCGAGTGGACTGCTGGTTGGGACGTTCTTTACCTATAAAAAATATTTAGTTGAATATTTTGAAGAAACTTTTATTTTTATTGAGCACAAATCTATTTCTCACCAAGTTTTAGGTTAGGTTAGGTTAGTTTTGTGGTGAGTGGGTCTATAACGAGGAGCGGGTAAACATACAACACGGCTCTTTCAACTGCGCATGACTCAAGACTTTCCCTATTTAGTAGTAACATAACAATATTGAAATAAATATGTAAATATCAGAAATATAAAACTAAAAAAAAAACAAGAAAACCCAGGCTCAAACAAGGTTGATCAAAGTATTACTATGTATACAAATATCAGGAAATAAGAAATAGAAAACTAAAAAAAACAAGAAAACCCAGGCCCATACCCGGTCGATCAAAGTGTAACTATGTATGGAAATATCATAAAATAAGAAATAAAAAACTAAAAAAACCTAAAAAAAACAAAAAAACCCAGCACCTAACCGGGCTTCGAACCTACGACCTCTGAGTTGTAAGCTCAAAACCCTACCAACTGCGAAAATAAGCTCACATTCGGTCACATCGAATAGAAGGTTAAAGGCTGCTTGGACGCATGCGCACCTCAACTACTAAATTTGACGTGGTGGGTGGTGTTGTATGTTTACCCGCTCCTTTATAACGCCCTCCACTGCGACTGGCAAGAGTCTATTGTGGCTCACACCTATTCAGTGTTTATTGTGCTGTTCTTTCACCCACCCTTTTAACCATGACCTCAATAAGCATCTGGGGATGCCCACAGCAGGTTCGGGTCCATTTATCAGAGTTGACGATCCTATTATTGCGAGTTTGTCAGCTTTTTCATTGCCTGCGATTCTTTTGTGACCTGGGACCCACTCGTGTTACACTGTTCCGAGTCGCCAGTCTTCTAAGTTCTTCGCCGCATTCCCATACTAGCCGATATGTCACCCTATAGCTCTGAAGTGCTTTAAGGGCAGCTTGACTGTCACTGTAGATACTGATCTGCCTGTTGTTGTAGGCTCTCATATTATATGCCCTTGCACATGCAAGTATTGCATAGACCTCTGCTTGAAATACATAGGCGTATTTTCCTAGCAAGACGATTCCTCGTCTTGCTCGTCTTGCTGTATATGCCCGCTCTAGTGCCGAGTTCATCTTTTGACCCGTCTGTATACCAGATCAGTTCATTCGCTCTACTCAAGCTCCTTTCGATCTTTGATGACAATCTCGAAGTTCTTGCGAAATATATATCTGGTGGTCATGTGGTCTGTTGGTATTTTGAAAATGTCATCATCCACATGCCTTATCTCTGTGTGTCCTCTCCCATGTGCCACGTCATGGTCTGATGCTTTTTCCAGTCGGGTTAGTGCTGCTCTTGCTTCGCACATTATGACACAATGTAGCGGAGGAAGGTCTAGCATTGTCTCCAGCGCCGCTGTAGAAGTAGTCCTCATTGCCCCTGTAATGCCAATGCATGCAAGTCTTTGGACCTTGCTTAGTTTTAGTATAGCAGAGGATTGTCTGATCTTTGGCCACCATACCAGAGATGCATATGTGATCCTGGGAATGACAACCATTTTGTACAGCCAGTGTACCAGGCTAGGTCCAAGTCCCCATTCAGTGCCGCAAGTGCGTCTGGCAACCATGCAGGTCACCTCTGCTTTCTTGATCACGTGCTGAAGGTGTTAAGCCTGGGTCTAGGATAACCCCAAGATATTTTACTTCATCCGACAATCGTATTGGTTCACCTTGAAGCATCAGAGGCCCTTTTCCTTCTTCTGGTGAACGCAATAATCTGTGTTTTTGAAGGACTAATACGTAGCCCTTCTTTTACAGTCCAGCCTGTTACTACATTTAAAGCCATCTGGAGTTTCTCCTTGGTTGTACTGTTGTATTTAAATTGGGATAGAATTACCAGGTCGTCTGCATATCCAATGTTGTTAAATCCTTCTCTGTGTAGGGTTCTGATGAGCCGGTCCATGACCAGGTTTCACAGCAGCGGGGATAGTACTTCCCCCTGCGGATAACCCCTGGTTGCACGTACGGCCATTGTCTCCCCCATCAGAGTTGATTCTATGAGCCTACTTCTGAGCATGCAGTCTATCCACCTGCAGCTCGTGGCATCGATTCCAGAATTCCTCGTCGCCTTAGCTATATATTCATAGGGGGTGTTGTCAAAAGCTCCTTCTATATCAAGAAAAGCTGCGAGCAATACCTCTTTGTTTTCCAGCACGTATTCAGCCCAAACGTTAACCCTAATCTTTGACTTAAAAAAATGATTGGTTGATGTAAAGATTACGCAAAAGCGCGACCTATTAATCGGGACAAACTACCCCATTCAAAATAGGATGCAGACGTACCTTTCGTAGCGGCAATGTGTCTTACGTCTTTTTCTACTATCCCACTGATGACAGTTCTCATCAACATTTTGGAAGTTCTCAAGTATTTTCAGTTCGAAAAGGAAGTTGGTAATTATTAATTTCATAGCCTTTTCGAATTTGGATGAATACGATCCTGATAATTTTATTTAACTAATTTAAGGTTAGCTATATGTCTAAATAGCAAATAAAATAGACGACATACCGAAAAACCGGATATACGTCACAAACGATGACGCACACCAAGAAGGCTATTGAATGTACTATACTATAAATTAGTAGTTAGTATCTGAATAAAATACAATTAATTAATAAACTGGAAGAGTCGCTAATAACCCACATGGTTGACTAAAAAAAATTCGAATCCATTAACTCTAGTGATTACTATGTTTTCGAAATAAACCACAGGTTTGTTGTTATTTGAAATCTATTGAAAACAAATCGTAGTGGACTGTTCTGTTTTCAGAGGAAAATTGAAGCGTTTGTACATTAACATTTGTAAATGAGAATTTACGGATTTGATGATTTGATTTCAGTGTTTTCCAAACAATCTGAATTCAGATTTTAAATGAGGTTTTAGATATTTTGATCATTTAAAATATGATTACCCTTAACGTAGCCCCTGTAACATCATATTTAAAAAAATGTTTGGCTAATTTTTATGTTAAGCTTGTTAAATAAATCAAGCGTGTTTGGAAAAGTAAATACTGCGGCTTTCGCATAAAAAGAAAATAAAAATTTGAGGAAAATATAATGACTTTTTTTTTAAATTCAACTAACGTGTTCTTTTTTCAATTTAATTGTAACAACTCACTCGTTTTTTCATTAAATTGTAGTAAGTTATATATTTTAGGAAATTGAGATAGTTCGACTTTCTCATGGAATCTAAGTATACAGAGTGTTTCTTCAGAAAATTTACGAAGTTAAAATTTGAAGGAATAATTAAAAAAATGCGAACAGTTTACTCGTTTTTCAATAAAATTGTACTAGATTATATATTTTCGGAGAGTGGAAGAGTCCGGACTCCACATAAAATCAAAATATACAGTAACTACAAGGAGTTGCTTGAGGAGATTTAAATTTAACACTGTATTTGAAGAAAAGCAAACAAATATTTGACTTTTAAATTGAATTGCAGCATAGAATCGAAATATACAGGGTGTTCCTTTTAAAAATTGATGAAATTTAGAAAAATAATTTAAAAAAATCTCACTCATTTTCCAATAGAATTATACTAGATTATACATTTTCGGAGAGGCAAAGAGTTCAGATTCCACATAAATTCAAAATATACCTACAGGTTGTTTCCTTAAAAAATTGACGAAATTTGAATTTTAAACAATAATTTCAAAAACGCAAGCCACTCACTCATTTTTACATTAAATTGTAGTGAATTATACATTTTCGGGGAGTTATAAGCTAGACTTTCACATAAAATCGAAATATACAGGGGGCTTCCTTTGTGATATTGACGAAATTTTAATTCACAGGACTACTTTTTGAAAAAGCGGACAGTTCACTTAAATTATACTTTTTCGAAGAGTGAAAAAGGTCGGTGCCACGCGCTTTCTTTATGTTAAATTATTTTAATGAAAAATGATTAATATATACCTAGTTGTGAAATAGTCCTTGAAAAAAATAAAAAAATAAAAAATTAGAAAATAGAAAGTAAAAGTTAAGCTGATAGATCGTAGCGAAGTGAGCGTGCAATTATGCCAAGCTATTTCAAATGCCGAAGAGTAGGGGTGAGTTAAAATTAAAAAGGGCGCCACTGTTTTATTAACGCTAAGCCAAAACAGAGGCCTTCCACGTTGTCTTGGAACTACCTATCAGTTGACTTATCAAAATATTTGTAGTTAAATGAAATATTTGTATTAAAAAAAATAATATTAATAATAATAGATGATCCCTAAATTATTTTAAGCAGAGGTCTTGCGACGAACAAATGAAACAACAGAGTAGAACTCTAACTTTGATCTATTTAAATAAATGGAAATATCTATATATGCTTACAGAGATGTTAGTAAAAAAAATATACATATATACAAATATAAACAGAGACAATAATGATATGAAAGTATCACCAATATCCAGCTGTAGCCGATGATCAAAATTGCTGTGAACCGGTGGAGTGATGTGTCGACAAACAGAGTAGCTAGCCGCTACCCGGGATAATCTCTCTGGCCTGTACAAAACTTGTAGCCAGTACTCCGAGCCCCAACATCCAGCCTTAGCCGAGCAGTTAAAAATAGTAGAGTGAGCTGGTGGAATGGAGTATTGAAAATAGAGTGACTAGCTGCTACCTGGTATAGGCTCTCTGGCCTTTACAAAACTTGTAGCCCGTACTCAAAAAACCCTACAATACAATCAGTACTAATTAGGCTACCAATCATAATAATAAAATGTTATAGGAAGGTTCCAAAGATAATAAAATAATATGACATGCTACAAGTTGATTCAGTAATAACAAATTAGTCTTTATATTGTCTATGTACTTAGAGTCCCAAATTTTCAACAAAAATTCTGAATCTATTACTTATAAATAAGTATCCATTTAAAATATAATGGCTTGAAAAAAAAACTCATATTATATAATTCAGATACATGGAGCTTGTAAACTCAGCCAATATATATATATATATATATATAATTAAAAAAATATATATTACTAGGAAAATCGAACTGAATCAACAGTAAAGGGGTAACACAAAGAATTAGTATAATAAATTGAATGTATCTTAAATTAAACAATATATAAAATCAATAAAAAAAATGTTTGTCCAACAAACCCCAAGATGACTTACACTGACTCAAATTATGTCACCTGATGTTACACAGCACCATGTAATAAATAATGAATTAATAGACATAAATCAAAGTATCAACTTAAAAAAATATATGAATATCTAGTGGGTATATGATCATTCATTATTAATTGATGCGGATATTAGATAAAATATTAAAGAAAAGATTTGTAGTATAGTATTTGAACAGAGCCTAAAAAAAAACTGATAATCATAATAAAAAAAATTGTACCGTCATTGTTTGTTCGAGTGCACACAGGTTTCTGTTCTCAATGAATTATATGAAATAAGAAAACCGTGTCCCAATAGAAAATGAGATTTAGCACATGGTAAAAAAATGAACACTATATTTTCCACAAATTATGAAAATATGTTCAATAATCCTGGCCAGTAATAAATAATAGAAAATAAATTTAGGTTCATTTAAATTAAAATGTAAAATAATAGGGAAAACGCACTCTACCCCTAATCAGCCTAATCACCACGTGTCAAAACTAACCCAAAAATTGATTATGGAGAAGAAAAATAATTAGATCTGGAGTGAAATAAAACAAACCGGAATTATAATACATACTCATGAACACAAGTTAACAGAATAAGTAAAAAGAAAAGTAATAGCTTACCCTGAGATGGTTTATAGGGGTTACTTTCAAAGAAATGTGCTATCGGTGGCCTCAAATCCTGATTTTCAGGTGAATCTTCTGGCATACAACAATACGACAATACCAATACCAATAATAGCCGTGAAGATTACTTCTGGAGAATAAACCCGAAATCCACAAACAAGTGACCAAAATGAGGGGTTTCAAATCTCCAACCAGCCGAACACAATTTCATTAGTGAAGTCCACGTAAAAATTCCAATATTCTATTCTACTTGACACTGATAAAAATCAAACCCAGCAAGAAACATTAGATGGCAAATACTTATTTGCTCGAATACTATCGAAGGTGTATGAAAGAAAGTGAAGCCTCTACACACGCATGGATTCAAAATAATGGAATACCAATAAAATAAGAGATTATAATTTTTATTACAAAACCCTTCGTTTTACCGAACCATTTCATGGAAATGTTGCAGTTGCAGTTGAAGCAGTAAGGGTATAGGAATTAACAAAATTAAATAACTATTTAGTTGAAGTAAAATGTGAACTGAGCATAATAGGTAGTCAGCTGTGGATATATCAACCAGAAATTTCACTTAAATATACCGAAATTATACTAAAATGCTGAAAGTTATAATTCATGTATACGAGGTGGCTCAAAAATATTTAATGCTAAAATCAAACATCGGCTTCCATATAAAATCAAAATATACAGGGTGTTGCCTTAAAATATGTATACTCCTCTTCGATCCGATTTTTGTTGCCACCAGCACTCAGATAAGATATGGGTTACGGTCTCGGTCTCCATGCCACAAAGTCTGCAGCTGAGGTCTCCGTTATATAACCCTATTTTCTGCAGATGATCTTTCACCAAGGTATGACCCGTTAGATAACCTGTAATAATTCTTAGCTTATTCCTACTGATATTCAGTAGTTCTTCGGTCCGTTTTACACATGTGTCACCTATGAAGGATTTACTGTGTACCTGCTTTGGAGTGTTCCTCCACTGAAGTCTATGTTGGCTTTGTACCCATTTTTGTATGTGCCCTCGGACTACCTTCTTTGTGGTCCCAAGAGTTAGTTCTGGTGCAACATATGCTGTTGCTGAACCTCTTCTCGCGAGTTCATCAGCTTGTTCATTTCCAGAAATACCGTTATGTCCCGGCACCCACACTAATCTTACTTTAATGTGGTCTGCTAGTTCATTTAGTTCTTTCTGGCATTCTTCTACAAGTCTGGATGTTACCTTGCAGCTGTTTAAAGCTTCAAGGGCTGCCTGGCTGTCAGTTAGTATGTTTATCCTGTATCCTGTATTTGTTAATTTTGACACATTCTAGGATAGCATAAATCTCTGCCTGAAATACAGAGGTATATGTTCTCCTAGTGAAAAGGAGCACCTTGTGTTTCTCATTTCACTATACACTTCTGCTCCTGTCCCTTCCCCAGTCTGTGACCCGTCTGTGTACCAGGTCTCTCCTCGGGGAAGTTTCAGTCTTCTTGGGACCAGCACTCATGCTTCTTGTTTAAATATTATTTAGCCCGTGCTTTTTCGAAAGAATTAGATGCCCTTCTATATAAAAAGACATTGTTCACTGAACTAAAGCTCCTAGATATCTAGAGATAAAATCGTTTTGAATCGTCTGTGGCCAATCCAAAGCAAGTGGATTAAAATTTCGCTTCTATCTTTCTACTCACCATGAGTTCCATCATAGCTTAAATTGATAAAATTTCAAGTAAATAAACCACTAGGACTAATACGAGAAATTTTCCATTTTTGATTGAAATGGAATGACTCGAAAACGACATTTAAAAAACGTAAATTTAACGATGACCAACGTTTAACGATCGCTCTTTTTTCGCAACTAAAATTCCAAAACAGGAATCGAGTTACTGAAAGCTAATTTGATCGAGTATACTTTTAATTTTAACGAGAATCGTATGGAAAAAAGGTAACTAAAGTTTAAATGAGAAAAGTTTACGAGCGGTTTTCAACGTCGGAAAGCGATCGAGGATTATATATAGGGTGCCTCAACAGGATATAGATACCTTTTGTTTTTTTTAAGTTTTCGCTATTCTCATTTTGATCTTGTACATGTCTGTTGTTGGCATGGTGTATTTCCCCAAAAAACTGCAGTAATAGTTAGTTTTCCTATTTTCTTCCACGATTCGTTTTTTGGGGTACCACAAAATGGTTCGAGTCCGATGACCATCAATAATATCCTATTTCAGAACCGGCTTCATAACACATTAGTGCCCTTTCCCATTACGGTAAAGTGAATAAAGATTTTTAAAGTTGTCTTTATTTAAAATGCTCTCTATTGTTTTATGTCTTTTTTGTATTGTATGGTATCACTAAATATAAGGAGACTGAAAATGGAAGAGGATATAGAACGACAAAAAATGCACCTATCAATGTAAAGCAATTTCCAGGAATCAGGGATCGAAAAATCAAAAAAGTCGCGAAAATGTACTAGCTAGACGATGCACAAAATGGATTTGGAGGAAGAATGAGCATACCGGTCAATGTATTTATGGTAAAATAGATGACAGAGAAATGCATACAAAAGAAGGTAAACATATATTGCTTCTCCAAAGATTTAGAAAAGGCATTTGATATGGTATCAAGGAAAATAAAGTGAAAGATACTAGAATAAAGAGAGGTAGATAATGAAACAATAAGAATGGTACAGAAAATATAGGATAATAATCTTAATACAAGAAAATATGGGATAAGAAGCACAATAATAGGAGAAGAACTGGGAATACAGTCAACAGGGGAGTGAATATTGATAAGAATAAAAAGAGATGTGTCCCAGAAGGAAATGGGATGAGATAATAGTGGAAATATGATAGCGGAAAAAAATTGGGTCGAAGCTAAAAAGCTGACAACTGACAGAAAGAAACTTGCATTACAAGCACTATATATATAGCTACAGTCACGTATTGAAAAAGAAATAATTGAAAAGTTAAAATATTAAAATTATGAGAATCCACAAAAGCACGTTGAATTGAACTCGAAATGCTAAAATTGGTTAAGGAGAGATTCTTCTTTTATATAAAGTGCAAAATAAGAATTACTCTGGCTATAATGACAATTTGATAAGAATACGAGGGGGGGTACAATAATTTGGTAGATGCTATGAAGACATATTTTTAGAGTTATTACCTACACGTTTATGAAAATTTTGATTATCTGAAGTTAACAGGAAGTAGAGATTAGTTTAATTTTGAATTTTTGGAACTTTAGTTCTTCACGTCAGGTTATGTTTGAGCGACCAGGGGTCGCGACGCAAAGGATCTGACCGTTACGCGTTACGTTACGCTACGTTATGTTACGTTGCTTCGTTATGTGCCTTACTTGCGTGCTTGTGCTTTCTCCTTAGTCTCCCTCTCGTTTACGAAGCTAAGATTCATATGCTCCGGCCGGGATTCGAACCAGGGTCGCCCGCGTGGAGTGCGAGCATTCTACCACTGAACCACCGATGCTATATTAAAATTCTATGCAAAGCTGGTATTCGCAGTGCTGGTGATCTACTTGAATTTGTTCGGATAAATTTTTACTATTAGACTAACAAACTAACAAATAATTTAGACTAACAAAAAAGCACTGAAGTGATTTAACACTTGTGTTGTCCATTCATTTAGTAGTAAATTAAATATTAAAAAATTTAAAAATTATTCATAGTTGATTTGTTTCAATAAAACTAGGGATAGTTAAAAAAAGAAAAACATTTAGGAATAATTAAACATACTTGAGAATTGATGATAGTTGTTATAGATATATGATTTTGATAGTTTTGAAAATTGTTTATAATTATTTACTTGTTTAATAGAGGCAGGCAGCATGTTATAGGTTTTAGGTAGTGTGTAAATTAGAGATCTATGGCTGAGATTTTTATTATATCTAGGAATGCTGAGTAGTAGATTGATTCTACATCGTGTATTATAGATCGAGGATATATAGTTATGAGGCGACTGATTCTTATAAGCATAAGTACATAGATTGTGAAGATACAGACACCTAATATTACCAACATCTTCCGAATAAAGTAAATTTGTGTGATATAGCTTATTTTTCTTATAGATAATTTTTAATATATAATTTTGAACAGTATTTAATTTGTGCAAAGCGTTATTATATGCTCCTCCCCATATCAAAATACCATAACGAAATATCGATTCAACCAGTGACTTATAAATCATTAAAAGTATCTTCTTCGGGAGAAATTCTCTCATCTGGTAAAATTTGTATATAAGTTTTCTTACTTTCTTGGTTAAATAATCAATATGACTTTGCCATTTAAGATGTTGGTCAATAATAATGCCCAAGTATTTGATTTCTTTTACTTCTTTGAATTCAAGTACTTCGTTAATTTGATCTTTTTCTCCAGCTATTGTTATGGAGGTAAAATTTGGTCTGGTGGCTTCAGAAACAGTAAAAGCAACATAGTGTGTTTTATTGACATTTAATGATAGCTGATACAAATTTAGCCAGTTGGTGATATTTTTCATTTCATTTTGTAGAATCGCTTTTGTTTCATCCCAAGTATCCCCAGTAAAAATAACAACTGTATCATCTGCGTATGATACTATTTTAGCCGTCGCATTTATCGAAAGAAGTGAGTTTATATACATTAAAAACAATATTGGGCCAAGTACTGTACCCTGTGGCACTCCAATTTTTACTATACTAGTATCACTGAGCACATCGTTGACTTTGACACATTGCTCCCGATCAGACAAGTAGCTTCGAAATATATTTAATACAACTCCCCGAATGCCGTTATTTTCCAAGATATCGATTAGCTTTTGGTGGTTGACAGTGTCGAATGCTTTAGCAAGATCTAGAAATACTGCAATACACTTTTTGTCTATGTCCACTGTCCAGACTCTTTATAATATGTTCTATTACATAACACATTGCATCAGATGTAGATTTACCACTCTGGAATCCAAATTGTTGTGGGTGTAGTATATTATATTTTACAAGAAAGCCAACTAAACGGTCTTTTAGACACTTTTCAAAAATTTTTCCAAAATTATTAATAACACTAATGGGCCTGAAATTAGAAATTATAGTTTTATTTCCTGCTTTAAATATTGGAGTAACAACAGAAGACTTAAATTGATTAGGAACAATTCCGTTTTGAAAAATTAAATTAATGATGTGTGTCAGTGGTTTTAAGAGAGATTGATGATTATTTTTTATTAGATTAGTTGAAATTTGATCTATTCCAGGAGAACTATTGTTTTTTAGAGAAGAAATTTGTTTAACAATTTCATTTTCGGATACCGGACTGAGAAACAAAGTATTGGGGTTTCTAATTACATTATCTTTATAGGTAGTAGGGGTTTTTAACTTTTGAAGCATATTTAAACCAATGTTAGTAAAATAATTATTGCAGTAATTTGCCATTTCTTTATTATCTTTAAAAGAATCACCATTATCATTAACAATTTTTAGGTTAATTTTACAATTTTTATTTTCATTAGTGGCTTCAGAGATTATTTGATAGAGTTTTTTGATGTCGTTTTTGTTAGTGTGTATTTGTTGCAGATAATAATCATTTTTCGTTTTTTTCAAAAGTTTGTTTAATGAATTTCTGTAATTTTTATATTCTTGATTTAATTATAAAGAAAAATGCTTATTGAGTCGTTTTTTCATTTTATCTCTGGTTCTTATGGATATGATTAAACCTTCTGTAATCCATGGTTTGATTTTTGTTTTGCTGTGTACTTTGGAAACCATTTTTTTGGATTGTTCAATGTACTTATAAACTTTATCAAAAAATAGATTAGTGGATACTTGAACTTCATCAGAGTTTATTACATCATCCCAGTTTTCATTATTATTATTATTATTATTTCCATAATTTTTCTTGCGCGATTAAGGGGTCTAGCACATTTACTTTTCAAAATACAGGGTGTTGAAAATTTGAAAACTTGAATGCTTTAATTCGATAACTTTAAAATGGATGGATAAATTGATTTGACATTTGGTAGGTTGTTTTTAAATGTAAAAGGGCATATTTCGAAAGAAATATTAGTTTGTGCAACTAGTGTGGATATGATGGCCATATCGCACGAGGACAATCCACACGAGTCGAGCATATTTTTTCTACGACCCACTTAAGAAAAAATCTAGAAAATAAAAATTTCTATAAACTGTAATGTAACTTCAAATTGAAAATTTAACAATTCAATTTTACCACTAATTTTGTGGTAAACGTACAGTTCTTGAATGTCCAATTTGTATAATGCTACGGTTTCCTTTTTCAAATATACGATGCTGTTATAAGTATATGTTGCCAGTCGGACTCCCTCATGAAGGGTACCGTACCATTATCTATAATAATGAATATTCTGCTAAATATTTTAAACGTCTACCTGGTGTCGTTATTATTAACAAGCAGAATAATCATTTAAAAATAAAATTAACAATAAAAAAAAACTTCCTCACGGGGAATCGAACCCGGGACTACTGCGTGAGAGTCTGGTATACTTACTACTCGACCACCAAAGAATATGCAAATCGTTTATCTACTACGTCAGATGTATTACATAATTTTTGCTTAAAAGGAACTAAAGTTCCTACCGTATGTCCCGCGACACGTTCTACCTTTTTTTTTATTAATACGGCCATCCTATTGAAAAATGAAAGCCATTTCCAGCAATAATATTTTGATACAGTTATTCACCAGGATAGAATCTTAATCCCTTCAAAATCTATAGAGGAAATATGATTAGCAAGAGAACTTTTTTCCGGGTGCAATTTTATATATCACTGCTGCTTTTGAGAGTTTTGACCAATATACAGATTGATTATAAATTCATGAGAAAAAATTCAGGAGATGATTGTTCGCATGAAATTAAGATGGGTGCTTCCTATAACAAAAATTCCCTCAGCCCACTCCTTTCCAAGATATGACATCACGTTATAGTGCATACGATCTTTTACAATTTTGATGTTCACAATTTTTTGGCGTTTGAAACTGGAAAAGTGCTCCATGTGCTTCACTAGCAAGGTGCGTCGCTTAAGAGTTTTAACAGGGATCCTAACGGGACATTGTCGCCTGAATAGTCACATGAAAAAGCTCAAAATAGTGAGCGATGAAGAATGTGGACTTTGTGACATAGAAGAAGAAAGCTCCGTCCACATACCTTCTAGCTGCACATCACTTCAGAATCATAGGGCACAGCATCTGGAAGATTACTGGATAGAAAATGAACATTTATCTAAGCTGAAGTCTGCAGATATCCTAAAGTCTTCCGGAAAATAGGACTACTAATTTCTGAGACTCCCCTCAGACCTAAGTAGAAGTGAGGGGCACAATAGATCTTTTAGGTCTCAGTAAATGTCACCCCAAATACATACATATAATAATAGTGCTAATAAAAATCTGACTGTTTCTTTCCGTAATCGAAACTTTTAAAAAACTTTATTGTAACGTTCATTCTAATTTATATTTACAATTAATTTATATTTACAGATTTATATTCAAATACAGTCCTTATTTAATAATTTATATAATACACTAACTATAATTTATATGAGAGTCACTTAATAAACACTTTATCGAGGCGCAATTGCTTTCTTTCAGTATCAACACTAACTGACTAACTAACTCCGCTGCGATGCTCGTCGCCTATTTATACTCGCACGTCTTGTAGTTCTATAAAACTCTCGAAGTTCTGGTGGATGCGATGGGTTTTCTAGATGTTACGTATTCCAGATTATTCTCGAAAATAAGGCGGAGGAGCCATAGTCGTATCATATGGGAATTTCACTGGGGGCACTAATTGAGCACATTAATGCAGCAGCTCGCGTAACATTATAATCGAATAGGCTGTTATGAATTATATTCCTGGAAACACGGAATTCTTTCAATTCCATTTCGTAAAGATCATCAAAATTCTCTATATTCAGTTATAATATCACAAGAGCCTAGACAATATTCGATTATTCACCGAGTCACGAGACGTTTTTGGCGAAACATCACGAGAGCGCAGCTCGAGTGGTGTTTCGCGAAATACGTCGAATGAAGAGGTAAATAATCGAAAAATATTGTCTATGCTCGAGTTGGTATTCGTTACGATTATAAATAACGAATAATCATTCGAAATATCAGCAGAAAGTTTGTAATTTCGATGTTCACAAAACACCGTAAACTGCTTCCAAACATAATTATGCGTTTTTGTGGTATTTTCTGGTGTTAAATTTGCAATTTCTTGATCAATTTCACCACTTGAAATAAAACCAAAGCGCTACATTTTGAAGAATTAACTGACATTTCATTGAGCTTGCCCTTTACTATGGATATGATCACAATATGGCAGGAGGCGAAACACCAAAACGATTATATCACGTCGTCAAGGGGTATATTCACTTATCAATACGTGGTAACTAAGGGAAATTCAAGGATTGTATTGGTTCATTGGAACACGAGTAATATAATCATTATTAATTCCGTTTTATTTGATTTTATATACTAGATAATTTGTTCCTCACTTTCACTTCAGTAAAATCTACACTTCAACTCACGTAAGTAACCACCGGTGCAGTTGGCTCTAAGTGACCCTCATCCTCCGTAAAATTCTTTATCCTGTGATGTCTTTTGGCTTTAGAGAAAAAGAAAACCAAGAGTTAAACTCATTGAAATTGTTTCTTATTAAACAATTTAATGTAATTATTTCTATTTTAAAAACAATGCAGTTATGTATTATTTTATAGTTGTCGAATAGTAAAGGTTATGAATGTGACAGTAAAAGGTCAGTTGGAGGCCATAGACTGTCACGTAAAAGGATAGTTGACCTAGGGCAGATATTTATATACTGATGAAGTATACAAGTGGGCATTCACATCAATAATTACACAGAAATATATTCACATTCAATGTAGTTTATTGTCAATCATCTATATTATATTTTATTTATATTATATGACAGGCTCAAGTAACACCTTTGTCAGAAATAGTGTAATAAGTTGAGTTATATAAAAAACATCATCCCAGTGAATCATGTAGTTTTCATACGACTATTTGAGCATCTCCCAAAGATGGTTCAAAAATGAAAGAAGGCTCAGGATGTGGAGTTTACTCCATAGCACTAAGCCTAAGGATTAAAAGGGAAATGGGAAACAATACCAGCGTGGTTCAAACAGAACTGGCTGGTATCTCAATTGCCACAAAAGAACTAACCAGAACAGGAATTTCTGGCAAAAACATAACAATCTGCACTGATAGACTACGTGTTATATCGGGGCTAGTACTAGAGTCCCAACAAGATTTAGCTAACACCTCGGCAGATAACAGGCTCAGGATGTGGAGTTTACTCGAGAGCACTAAGCCTAAAGATTAAGTGGGGAATGGGAAACAATACCAGCCACAAAAGAACTAACCAGAAGAAGAATTTCTGGCAAAAACATAACATGATAGTAGAGAAGCCCTATTAGCCTTGAAAAGACAACGTGTTATATCGTGGCTAGTTCTAGAGTGCCACCAAGATTTAGCTAACACCTCGGCAGATAACAATATTATCCTGAGGTGGGTTAAAGGGCACGACAGGAGTAAAGGTAATCGCATGGCCGATTCTTCAGCCATGGAAGCGGCTGGACTAAAAATTATAGGACTCAGTGACACCTACGGCCTAACGATTTCGACAATTGCGGAACTAGCCAAACGTTACACCTATGCTCAATCCTTTAAGAGATGGGATGGAATCAAAAAATGCAGACTTGCTAGGATCACGCTGGACGACCCTGGGAAGCTGGCACCGAAGAAATATTTGGCGATGACCAGGAAAAACCTACGTTTAACAGTAGGATCTCTGACTGGCCATACTGTCAACTAAGGTAACACCTCCATACTATAGGGCTAGTGGACACACCTCTATGCAGGATGTGTGAACAGGAAGATGAAACTGTCAGGCATATCTTATGCGAGTGTCCGGAGTTATCGTCAATAAGAGAGTGTGTTCGGTGAGTCTTGGCCTACACCTGCCGATATAAAGGAGATGTCTCCTAGTGACCTATCCACCATCCTGGGAAGGACAGGATGGACGATGAGCTAGAAGGACATTTCCTCGGGAGGATGTACAATGGGTCACATGTGGCCTAAGTGCTGTCAGCCTACACTCACCCTCCCTACTCTACAGATACAGAACTCCCAAAGACCCCAGAAGAAGAAGAAGAGCCCTTTTCATTGAAAAACAGGACGTTACAAAAACATTTTAAAAATAATTCCCTGCTTAATCCCATCACCGAATCATCCTCCCTTACTATATATCTACGATATTTTTTTCAAGAAAATAAAAAAAAAATCTCGCAAAATGAACACGTGGATATGACTTCAAGGATACCAGCCCGATTAATAAAATTATTTACGTTCTTGTTTTCCAAATCAAACTACTTTCTATCATAATAAGGTCGACTGAAAAGCCAACCTTGAATTTCAGGGAATAGCTAATATTTCACATAAACGATATTATGTCTTCCTTTCCCTTCTCTTCTGTATACACACATTTAGGAAACTAACTTTCCTTTCTAAATTTTACAGTGGCATATAAAAGATATTTTCATCAACAGAGGCGTAGCATCACCAGTTTTAAATGATTATTAAAACTTGCTTTATGTATAAAAAAAACATTTTTCTCCTCCCTATATTGTAAATAAATCATTTTGACACTGT
This sequence comes from Galerucella calmariensis, assembly GCA_910591675.1. Taxonomy (NCBI): domain Eukaryota; kingdom Metazoa; phylum Arthropoda; class Insecta; order Coleoptera; family Chrysomelidae; genus Galerucella; species Galerucella calmariensis. Next base: position 51,869 of record CAJUYG010000702.1, on the reverse strand, counting down.
TTTGAAGGACGTAAGCAACAATTACCAAAAGGGCATTGATTTACCCACCTTGGGTGGTAATAATTTATGCCATATAAAACGAATATTTTATTTATTTATACACTCACCGGCACGAAAAACGGAGCAGTTGAATTTTTTTAAGCAAACTTCAAATTTTAATGCTTTGTGATGTTTTATTATTATAATATCTTACACACAAATAAAATAACACGTTTAAAATATTTTTTAACAACAATTGAACCTTTATTTGAAAAAAAAAGAGTGTTCCGAACAATTTAAAAAACGAGAACAAAAAACTTTTTGTAACAATTTAAAAAACCAGAACGAAAATAAATTTCTGATGTGTCATAACGACTTTAAATTATTCAAAACTGAAACGACTTGCTATCCCAAACTTTGGAGCCGCATTATTAATAACGGGTGTTGCCCCCACGTGCTCGAATTAATGCCTGTATCTTTCTTGGCAAGTGCCGAATGTCCGCTTGTGGAATAAGTTCCCATTCCTCTAAAAGAGCTTGTCGCAGCTGATTTAAAGTTGAAGGAGCAGGAACACGACTTCGCATTCTTCGCCCCAAGCATGTCCCAAACATGTTCTATGGGGTTGGTATCTGGGCTTAACGCTGGCCAGCTCATAACAGGAATGTTTACCTCGTTTAAATATTGTTGAGTGATTCTCGCAGTATGAGATCTTGCGTTATCATGCATAAGAAGAAAGTCATTTCCAATAAAATCAACATAAGGGACAACAAAATCTTGGAGAACGTCCTCAATTTACCTGGCAGCAGTTAAGGAGCCTCTTGGAAGGATGTACAATTCTGTGTGTGCCTCCAGAGAAATTCCGGGCCACACCATAACGCATCCCCCTTGATATCCTACCCTAGAGCTGAAGGTACATTCAGCAAAACGCTCGTGTGGCCTTCGCCATACTTTCTCATGGCCATTTGGAGACCGTAAGCTGAATCTGGACACGTCAGTAAATAAAACGT
>CAJUYG010000702.1:34397-45883 GCA_910591675.1 Galerucella calmariensis | reverse complement strand
AAGTAGTGTCACAAAACAATTATCAAACCACCCGAGTTTGATATAAGAAAAATATATCAAATAAAATTCTTTCATCTACAAATGACTTAAAACCGTTGCCGTCACCTTCATCTTTACGCGACCTGCAACCGATGCCATCCTCATCGACGTCATCTAATTACCAGTTAACACCAAATAACTCCACTGGACCGGCAATTTTAAGTAATTTAGAGAATGCAACAAATTGTGGTTTTAATATTAATATTTATAATAATTAATAGTTTTTGGTTAAAGTTTTGTATATGTATGTTGAAATAAAATAACTTTTGAAAAATGGGTTGGTATACTTATTTGTATATACGGTCGTAGAAAAAAAATAATGTTCCCAACTCATGCGTAAAGTGTCTTTCCCGCCATTGACCGCTTGCCCGAACTCCGCTCCGCGTCGTTCAGGTCAACTGCAGTCGCGGGCGGGAAAGTATCACTTTCCCTACTTGTTAGGAAAATAACTATATACATTACAAGATTATGATGCTGACACAATATTAGACTTTTGTGCGTTGAATGGTGAAAAACTTATGCATGACCGATTATTTCACAATAATATTTTGTTTACTGATGAAGCAATGTTTACAACTAACGGAGTCGTTTCCTCCCAAAATCGTCGATAGTGGGCTAGTGAAAACCCGAGCTACAGAATAAACTGTAATATTACTAAAAAAAGTTATTGTTGGGTGTGCGGTTTTACCGGATCGAATTATCGGACCTACTGGAAGTTACGTTAAATCAGGAGGTATATTATTTGTGTTTGCTGGACAACTTCCTAATACCTAAGTTAGAAAATGTAAAATGTAAAATGTACTTTCAACATGATGCATGTTCGCCACATTCGACTTTGCTAATTAGAGGATAGCTGGATGAATATTTTCCTGAGCGATGGATGGGACATTATAGACCAATATTTTTTCCTCCCCGATCTCACGATTTAAATATTTTAGAATTTTATTCAGAAGGCTACTTAAAACAAAAAGCAAATAATTAAAACCATAATATTGAAGACTTGAAACGAGCTATCCTAGATGCCGTTAACGAAATTAACCCAAAAATGCTGCGAAAAAGTTGCAAAGAATAGCATAAATTTTGCTATTGGTGGGAATTGACGCTTTATCAGGTCTCCTAACACCTTGCATACCTATTATTTCAAAAAAATATAAACTTTATTTTTAAAACGACTTTAAAAATCATAAAATTTGAAAGTTTGCCAAAACGCGCTTTACGTCATAGAGATGGCTGCCCCATGGTGTGACTTCATTTGTTTACGTTCTTTTTCGTGTATCACGCTCTGAGTTCTTGTGGCCTAATTTGTTTCTGAAAGCTTTAAAAATGGATAAAGCCGAAAAAAACCTTTTGTATTCCAAACATTGCATTGTTCCATTGTTAAATCAAAGTCTATTAAAACTCCAGACAAAATATTTGTTACTTTACCTGGTGGCGCAAGCAAAAATACACTTAAGAGAGGGGCAGTACTTTTGTTTGTGAAGACCATTTTAATGTAAGAACCTACTCCTATGCTGGTAATTTTTATTCTTAAATAGTTTGAGGTTATGTACCTATATGTCTGGGAATCAACCATAAAAACATCATTTTCTTACCACCACACATCAAAATATGGTTGGTATATATTATATAAATAAAACATAGTTAAAATCGTACTTACGATAATGCTTTAACTCCTCTTATTTCCTCTGCATTAAAGCAGCTGTTTGACTTTATAAATTCAAGCAGCATAAATGAGTCTACTTTGGGCAAGTTATCAGTTTGTGCTTTTACAAAACCTTCGCTAGCCATATCTTCACTCACAAAATATGAAAGAATCGTCACTGAACACTGAACTAGTAAATAAAATATATTCTTCCAAAAGTTTCAAAATATCCTCGGAAATATCGAATATTTATGTCCACTTTACGTTGACTTTTAGAAATAAAAAAAAGCACACACAAACACGTAATGGTCTCAAACAAACATATAAATGATATTTTTACGTCGATTAAGCAATTAATAGTTGATTAAAATACAATATAAATACACAACTACACATAACCTAATGCAATACCGGCCATATTGACATAAGTAAACATAAGAGATATGACATCACACGTATCATCGGTAGCGTTTGAAAATCCTCGGGTTGTGCTCGGAAAGTGCATTGAAATTTGAATTTTATTTTAAAATTTGGGAGTAATTTCCAACGGAAACTGGTTTATTATCTATTATTAGTAATTTTTGATATCATATTTACTATTATAAATTAATATTATTATTTATTTATTAAAATTATTTTACAACAAACATGGAGATGGAGAATTACTAACTGAAGAAACGAAAATAATGAATTGATGGAGAGAATACTTCCAAGACTTACTGGATGGACAACAACAAACGAGAGAAGAAAAAACAACTAACGATTACCTGATAGATAAAGAAAAAGGTGAAGGTATAAATATGGAAGATCTAACAGAAGTTATAAGAACACTTAAGAACGGTAAAGCTCCAGGCTATGACAAACTTACTACAGAGATGTTTAAAAATCTAGGTCAAAAAGGAATGGTTTATTTACTCGAAATAATCAATACGGCGTGGGATGAAGAACAGATACCTGATGATTGGAAAATCGCTCTGATTTGACCAATTTACAAATCGGGGAACAAACAAAATTTCAACAATTACAGAGGAATAACCCTACTTAGCACGGCTATGAAAATATATGAGAAAATAATAGACAAGAAACTGATACCACATATAGAAAGTACATTAGAAGAATCACAAAGTGGTTTTAGAAAAGGGAGAAGCATACAAGATCATCTTTTTACAGTTAAATAAATTGTTAGCAGATGAATTACTACAACAAGATAAAGAAGCTTATGTTGGTTTCATTGATTTGAAGAAGGCTTTCGATTAGGTATCACGGGAAGCGTTATGGGACATCTTAAAAAATAGAGAAGTTGACAAGAAGACAATGAGAATAATAGGAAACATAATATGTTATGATATTTTCGGAGATTTTATTTTCGCGAATTACACAGCATAAATTGTTTTTATATATATTATATAAAAACAATTTATGACTTATCCAGACGAGTTTTGACCAGACCTGCATTATATTTTTGGAGATGCTTTTGATTGAGTTTCTACGTAATGGTTATTACGTGTATCGAGTTTCGAAATAATCTACAGGGTAACTCGGAAGTTATGAGGTTCGAAAGAAATAGGATAAATTTATGAAACACCCTGTATCTCGGTTATAAAGTGCAGAAGACACATTTTTGGAAGTACCAAAGCGATCTCCATCCACAGTTAAAGTTAGGCCCTTTCCGAATGAAACACCCTGTATAAGCTTAAAGACGTCCCCCTTTATACGATTTGTGACGTGTTTCCATAGAAGTGACGTAACCAGAATTATGTAGGCCGGATAGTTTTCATTGAAACGCTCAGTATAATCGTGACAAATACACTCGAAATACCAATCGAAAACAATGGATTATTTTTAAAACTCTAGTGATATCATAACTGACTATACCACTTAGTAACAATAAATCCTGTGTAGATAACGAGATTAAAAACGTTCAAATTAATGGGGATTCGCGAAATCCTGAAAGCTAAGAGTACAATGATTTGTTGACAGTTTGAACAAAGCCAACTAATCGACTGTGTCGGGCATACAAAAAAGCTAATCCGGAATGCTTCAACTGCACTAGCTTTGTATAAAAGAAATTGTGGCGTACAGAAACGCCGAAAATTTCATTTATTTACGACCACTTTTAAAATTGGTCATTTACAAACCAAAAAAATGTGTGAAATCATACATTATACATACGTTAAAGAGCGTGCGTAAATGAACAATGCTTTTTATATGGGACTTTCAGTATAACACCCAAAAGCTTGCGTAAATGACCAATGCTTTTTAAATGGGGTTTCCATTTTAACACTCTTTTTTAGCTACGTAATTAGTATCTAGTTGCCTTGAATTTAGTCGTTTGTATAATAATAATAAATTCTTTATTGTTCACCATATACCAAAAAAACAAATCACTATATCGGAAAAAGATGGCAAACAAAAGGTTAGGTGATAGATCTATTGACTTCCCCACCAACCTTAGAAGAAAACTAAAAAACAACCATACCAAAAGTTACCTAAGATTAGTTGAAGCCTGCAGACATCCTAAAATTCCTCCGGGAAATAGGACTAAAGGAACTACTAGTTTCTGAGACTCTCCTCAGAAACTGAGTAGAAGTAAGGGGGCACAATAGACCTTTTAGGTCTCAGTGAATGTCACCCCAAAAATCACACATACATACATACATACATACATACATACCTAAGATTACCTAATAGGTACTTAATATTAAGGTTCTTTATTATGTATATATAAATAAAACTATTTCAATAACATGACATTAACATAATATAATTTTATATTAAAACCAATTGGTGTGCTGAAACAAGCTCCTTAGCTAATAGTCCAAGAGCTAGTAACAAGTGTTTCATGAAGTGTTTGATGCACCTTTAAATTTTGTGCTATAGTATCGAATGGATAGCTGAGCAGGTAAGCAAGTGTTGGCAAGCCCTACCTGGGGACACCAGGTACTGCGCATAGGAGAAAGGTATAAAAAAATTTAGCCCAAAAAAGTGTTTGATTCAGAGGCTAACAAACAGAAATCTAAATTTCAAAGCATATAAAATATATAATAAAAACACCCTCAAGTTGTTTTTTTTAATACAAAATGAAGTGTTTGATTCACGCTGCCATTTTAACAGCGTCTTAATTTCATATAATAAAAATTAATTACAAAAAGGAAGACACTTCTGTTGGAGTTTAATTATCGAAAAACATGAAAATAAATATTAATTTTAATAGAAAGAGATAGGCAGCGCATAGTCGTGGATGTAAGCGAGAGCACCGATTACCGGCCTAGCTACGGTCTTTCTCTGCGCTCTCATTGGCTGTTGGTCACGTGTTCTTGTACAGCTGTATTAGCTATACATTTTCAGTAAACATTTTATGCGTTGTTGTGAGCACATGTTTTTGTGATTTCTTTCAATGCGTGTATACATTTGTTAAATCATTATTAAAAACAAAATATATGAATTGAATATTTGTTAATGTTATTATTATTATCATTATAATTCCAAGTACGCACTTGCTCAGCATTTGATGGTAATGTTCATCTATCCCGAGCGTGTGTAAACGCAAATGGGATTAGGCTCGGAAGTCACATATTTAGAAATTTACGGACAGTGTGACAGGTATTTAGAATGGCAGCCTTCTGCAGATCGATGTATGTATTTTTGTGAAGACCTAGTTTGGTAAGGCTGACTTGGTAGAGTTTTGGGAATTAGTCCCGTAGATGAAACGATGATCGGTACCACCTCTATTTTCTCTGCATGCCACATCTGTCTTACCTCAATTGCAAGATCGGTTGCAAGATCGGTGTATTTTGCAATTTTCTCGTTGTATTTGTCCAGAATATTGTTTTTAATGGGAACAGCAACATCCACCAGATAAACCGAGTTAGCTTTTTTATCCACAACTACAATATCAGGCCGGTTATTCGTCACCCGTCTATCGGTGATAGTTGACCTATCGTAGTATAGTCTAAAATCAGCATTCTCTAGCACCGAATTCGGATGGTACTTGTAATATTGTGTGTAGGTGTTAACCAATCAAAATTTGTTGGCCAACTTCTGATGGATGATGTTGCAAAGTTGAATGTGCCTGCGCAGGTAATCAATGTTATTATATTATTGAACTATCTTAAAAGATTAAAAATTAAAGAATAAGTTATTTATAAAAATAAACATATTTTATTTTGTTACTCCACAATTAAATTTAAAAATGTATAGCTAGTACAGCTGTACAAGAGAACACGTGACCAACAGCCAATGAGAGAGCAGAGAAAGACTGTAGCTAGGCCGGTAATCGGTGCTCTCGCTTACATCCACGACTATGCGCTGCCTATTTCTTTCTATTAAAATTAATATTTATTTTCATGTTTTTCGATAATTAAACTCCAACAGAAGTGTCTGCTTTTTTGTAATTAATTTTTATTATATGAAATTAAGACGCTGTTAAAATGGCAGCGTGAATCAAACACTTCATTTTGTATTAAAAAAAACAACTTGAGGGTGTTTTTATTATATGCCTCTGATCCAAACACTTTTTTTTGGGCCAAATTTTTTTATACCTTTCTCCTATGAGCAGTACCTGGTGTCCCCAGGTAGGGCTTGCAAACACTTGCTTTCCTGCTCAGCTATCCATTCGATACTATAGCACAAAAGTTCAAGGTGCATCAAACACTTCATGAAACACGTGTTACTAGCTCTCCGACTATAAACTCAAATTTAACTTACTGGTGTTGAAACAAGTCCTTACGCAGTTTATTCCTGAATGCTGCCAGTGACAGCGAGAACCTTGGCACATCCAGAAAAGCACCAACTGAGGCAATTTGATAGGAAAAGGAAGATTTAAATAATTTATTTTTATGACGAGGGATAGTGATTTTATTCTTTGATCTTAGATTCATATTGTGAACATCTGTTCTAAATTTTACTTCCTCACGCAAATATGACTTTTGTGCTGTCAGTAAATTTGACAGAAGTGTCAGACATAGTGAAAAATATTTTCTGTTATATTTAAAATTTTAATGCACTTATTTTAAATGGAAGAACCTCGAGAAGAATGCATTTCTCCGGATTGCACACCAACTGAAATTAGAATATTTGTTTATAGAACATTTATTTTTATATTTCTTGACCTCTTCAGAGCACATTTTTTTATTTTTTCTCCATGTGGTCGTAGATAAAGTTTTGTAGGACACTTGTGGGTGAAGTACTTTTGCGCACTCGTTGCGATAAAGGCACTCGCTACGTTCGTGCCTTGCATTTTTGCAACTAGTGCGCAAAAGTATAACTTCACGGACTTGTATCATAAATAACTATTTAAGAATGTCATTCGGGAGTTTACCTGATGTTAACCAATAATACTGCGTCATAAATCATTCTCGAATGAAGTGTAAATGTGGAATACAGATATATTTCCGTCAACCCCGAAGCGGAGAATGTATATAATGAGCAAAATAAAGAATATCGCTCCTCATTGTCGATATAATTTGAAGGAAAACATCCAATTTGCAAATTTATTTTATTCGTATTACAGCTTGATGATAAAAGGAAGCAAAAAATATTATTATATTCGAAAATAATAGGATGGACTTGAAAATTTTTTGTGAAAGTTATTGATTGCTCGATAATATAAGTTTGGTTGAGTGAAAATTAGCTCGTAGTTAGTTATAAACAATAAATGAACAAATTGAATTACTTGAGAAATATGTATCAGAGAACAAAAATGGGAATCTGCCTCGGCAGATAACAATATTATCCTAAAGTGGGTTAAAGGGCACGACAGGAGTAAAGATAATCGCATTACCGATTCCGTAGCCAGGAAACCGGCTGGACTGAAAATTTTAGGACCCAGTGACACCCACGGCCTAACGACTTCGACAATTGCGGTACTAGCCAAACGTTACACCCATGCTCAATCCCTTAAGAGATGGGATGGAATCAAAGGGTGCAGTCTTGCCAGGATCACCCTGGGCGACCCTGGGAAGCTGACGCCGAAGAAATATTTGGCGATGACCAGGAAAAACCTACGTTTAACAGTAGAAATTCTGACTGGCCACTGTCAACTAAGGACACACCTCCATACTATTCTATTTTATTCAATTTTCAAACACTCAATGCTAAATGGCAACCATTTCCCGGCCTAAAAATAAAAATATCTACTTTATTCACAGTTTCTTGCGAATAGATTATCATTTTAGTGAAGCGTGTTTGAATTTGAAGTGTAAGCCAATGTCCTTTGTGACATATAGCCAAGGAAGTAGTTGTTGCTTCTCAGTTAACGGTTTTGGATTTTCAAAGACTCTGTAAGGCGTTATTATGGAACCAAACACTCTGAAAGCTTGGGAAAAACCCCAAGTATCTTTCAAGCGGACATTCAGACCATAAGAAAGTGCGCCCAGTTCATTATTGATAAAGGATACAGAAGACAAAGGATTATTATAATGTCGGATAATCAAGCAGCCACTAAAGCACTGAGCTCTCGTGTAGTAAGTTCCAAAATGGTGTGGGAATGCCTAGGAAAACTCAATGAACTAGACGAGAACAAAATAGTCAACTTACTATGGATTCCAGGACACACTGGAATAGAAGGAAATGAGATGGAAGATGAACTAACAAAGAGTGGGACTGCAATACCTTTCTGGGGGCCTGAACCTTTTTGCGGACTCAGCCCCAATGTGATTTTGGAAGAAATGGGTATAGCAGAGAAAAAGAGAAGATCTGACCATTGGAAAGATCTAGTAGAGCTTATACAATCAAAGACTCTTCTGGGTGACTAAAACCTTTTGACATCAAATGAATGCATAAGTCAAAGTAAAACTGCGCTAAGAGTTTTAACAGGGATCCTAACGGGACATTGTGGCCTCAATGGGCACCTGAAAAAGCTCAAAATAGTGGAGGAGAAGAATGCAGATTTTGTGGCATGGAAGGAGAAACCTCCATCCACATACTTTCCAACTGCACAGCACTTCAGAATGCTAGAGCACAGCACCTGGGAGATAGAAGAGGAACATTTATTTAAGTTGAAGCCTGCAGACATCCTAAAATTCCTCCGGGAAATAGGACTAAAGGAACTACTAGTTTCTGAGACTCACCTCAGGAGCTAAGTAGAAGTAAGTGGGCACAATAGATATTTTAGGTCTCAATGAATTTCACCCCAAAATACATACATACAAGGCGTTATTATTAGAAAAACAAAAATACCAAAAATGTAAAGTAATTTTTTTGTTCCAGATTAACGATGGTTATACGGTCAAGGTTGGATTGGTTGTTGACCGAGACCTGAGGAAACTTAGAGCTATTTAAAGCCATGCCTCGTTGAATAGGCGACCATGGCAGGCCTGCCACTGCTTTTGGGGTTGCTGGCCTGCGTGCATCTGGCTCTCTTTCAATTTCCCACACTTATTCTCACAGAACTTTGCTATTATCCATTGGATCTGGATTTGATCGGAGAGAAACTGAAGGAACTGAATATTTCAGTAGCATTTATGGAGAAGCGAGGTGAGTATTTTTTAAAGAAAAATTTTTGAAAAGTGGTTCATTTTTGTGTGAAAATTCCCATTTACCATGGGAGTACCATATAATTTTTTAGAGGGAAACATTTACTGGTAAAAATTTCTATTTACCATGGACGTAAGTTTGCTTAAGGGAATTATTGATTTGTGAAAATTCTCATTTACCATTGCTGTACGATAAAACTTTTGAAGGGGGTTAATTAATTTGGAAAAATTTTCTCCCACCATAGGAATATGACCATTTTGAAAGGTGGTTCATATTTGTATAAATTATCATGGGAGTGCCATATAACTTTTAAAAGGGAGACATTTATTTGCAAAAATTTCTATCTACCATGGACGTAAGATAAGGTTTGTGTGAGGGAGTCATTTATTTGTGGAAATTCTTATTTATCATGGCCGTGCCATAAAAAAACTTTGAATGGGGTCAACTTATTTGTACAAATTTCCTCCGGATGATAAATTTTTTGGAAAGGGTTCATTTTTGTGTGAAAATTTCCAATTATCATGGAAGCGCGATAAAATTAATATGAGGGGTTTAATTTATTTAGAAAATTTCTACCTCCGTGGGCTAACGATGGAATTTCTAAAAAGGATTGATTTGTTGATGGAAATTCCATATCATGAGCGTACCCCAATCTTTTTCTAGAGGGTTAATAATTGATAGAATTTCTATTTGCTATGAAAGTAGGAAATAGCTATTTGTGTATCAAGAGCAGAAAGTAGTACTTTGTCAGTCGACAGTTTGTCGATACTACCAAAGGACTCTCTGCTCGAAATACACACAAGATTTTTTCTACGTTCACACCAAAATAAAATTAATTGCCATTGTTTGTACTCAGTAGTTTCCATATTGCAGTTTCGTATACCTATACAGGATGTCCCAGGAGTTCGTACCAAAAACTTGGGCGGTGATAGAAAGGCTAAAAATAATGATAGTATTTCATATAAAATTTTTTCTTCACGCCCTTCGTTATCGAACTATTGGGCTCTAAAGTAGGGAATGAAAATGGTTTTTTTATTTACAATTATTAAATGGCTGATTGGAATGTACTAATACATATTTCAACCGTTAGTGAACACCATAATTGCACACTTTGGCGTGATATACAAGTCTACAACATGCTTGTGAACTCAGATACCGACCAAGTTTAATGATGGATGCGCCATTTTTTGTAAGTAAAAGTTTTTTCAGTTATAAATGCAACAGTTGGCTTTTGTGAACATTTTTAGAGACATCAAGTCCTTTTGTGACATCTCGATAACATTAACGTTTTAAGAGATACGGGCATTTTTATGTCGCACTGCACACCTATTGGCGCATTCACATTTATTCTGAATGTAGGATTACAGGAAGCATCCTGTATTATTATCAAATTATTGATAAATTGGTGCAGTCTACATTTATAAATATAAACTTTTACTTTGTTTAACCATAAAGAACTTTATTGAAAACCGAACATTACTTTAATAAAAGTAAAAATAGCAACAAAACCCTGAAAAACGAATAACTACATTACATTAGCAGATTAGAAAAAACGAGTAACCGAGTAATTAACGACATTAAAAAAGTCAAAACGGCTTAAAAAAATTACATCAATTTTTTATTATTTTGCTAATAATACAGGATGCTTCCTGTAATCGTACATTCAAACAAAATAAATGTAATGCGCCAATAGGTGTGCAGTGCGACATAAAATTGCCCGTATCTCTCAAACCGTTAATGTTATCGAGATGTCACAAGAGGACTTGATATCTCTAAAAATGTCCACAAAAGCCAATTGTTGCGTTTATAACTGAAAAAAGTTTTACTTGACAAAAAAATGGCGCATCCACCATTAAAATTAATCGGTACCTGAGTTCAAAAGTATGTTGCAGATTTGTATATCACGCCAAAAAGTGTGCAATTATGGTGTTCCCTATCGGTTGAAATATTACCAATTTCCAATCAGCCATTTGATAATTAATAGTAAATAAAAAACCATTTTTCATTCCCAACTTTAGAGCCCTATAGTTCGTTAAGGAAGGGCGTAAAGAAAAAATTTTATATGAAATACCATCATTATTTTTAGCCTTTCTATCACCTCCCACATTTTTGGTACGAGCTTCTGGGACACCCTGTAAAATTAGGCGTGCGCCAAAGTTACTTTCTGGTTAAGAGCGCCAATAATGTCAAATTATGACAGCTCACGGAAAACATCGACTTTGCGGTTAGATTTGAGTGTGCAAAAGCCTACTTTGGGTAGTGAACGTAGAAAAATAAATTTTGAAAGAGGTTAGTTTGTTTTTGTTCCATCTTATGTCGGCAGTCCACA
>CAJUYG010000702.1:0-19397 GCA_910591675.1 Galerucella calmariensis | reverse complement strand
TTGAAAAATTGAAACTTTGTCGAAACAAGTCATAAAAATAAACAATTATTATTTGAGATTCTTTGGTTTCACTTTTTTGCGTATAGTTAACATTTAACTTACATTTTTTGAACAATTTTCTCAGTGTAACTTGATCCGTTGACTGTCAACGTCAGTTTGAAAGTAACGAAATTTTGCCCCCAAAACATCAAAGGATTTACGCCGGCTTTCGTTTCTTGTTAAGCTGGTGTATTCTCTGATAATATTTTGAAGTTTAAGACTACTAAACTTTGTTGTCAAATTTTATTAAGGTCCATTCATAATAGATCACACCTCTGGTAAATGTGAAATATAATATTTTATTTTATGACATTCTAACGATATGATAGTCTACTAGAAATGGAATCCAGTGAAGTGCACGTTCCAGGAACGTTTTTTATTGGGATAGCGCTTTTTTTCGCTTATTTTGGAAATGTCAATAAAACGCGTTTGTTGTTACTTTTTTGTGTATGATTATTTTTGTTCTCAAAATATGTATAACTCAGTTTGGTGATTTTGTGTATTGAAGTGTGTATAGATTAACAACTATTCCAATGATAAATCATAAGTAAACCTGGATAAAAACTTATGATGCTATCCTGATAATGCAGGTTACCGGCTGAAATACTAGCTACACATTTATCTACATTTAGTTGTATTAAAGCACTTTCCTTGATTTTCCGTCTTTTATTATTAGGCTCTTTAATGAGTTTGGAAGGTTGTCAAAATTTTATATAGATCATTTCAGTAAAAACTATACACCCACATAATTATGGAAGCATTTTTCATATAAAAAAAGAAAAAACATCAAAAATCATATTGTTACGAACTCAGTGATTCAAAAGCCGGTACTGTCGCCAACTATAAATTTTGACGAATGCGCTTTCTAGAAGGTTCCATACAAAGCAATACAATGGTTTATTCCTGAATGTTCTAGTTCGTAAATTCAAGAAGGTTCTAGAGTTGCGAAGGTCTATATATACGCGGGTTTTCGAGTGAGTCGGAGAGTTGTTCAGTATACAGTGAAACGGTAAACAGTATACAGTGAGTGAACATATAGTGAATATAAATAGTATTGAAGATAAATTAGGACAATTATTATACCGAGTGTAGATAAGTTAGTAGACATTAAGTAGTGTGTATATAATTTGAGTTTATTGTAGTGTGTAAGTGTTTCTTCAATAGTAATTAGCCATAGTGAGCGTATAATTTCATCCCACGGTAGTAGCAGTTCAAATAAATAAGAAAAATATTACAATATAAAGGGGGACGTCTTTTTGCTTGAGGACAAAAACATAGCGACCGAAAAACTGATGTTTGACGTTTTTTAAATAAAGTTTCAATTGGGCAGCTTAGTTTTGATAAAAATGATGTATATTCAGCCAGATAGAAATAAAATTGTAGAGTTATACAACGAAAAGTATAAATTTGCAGAAGTCACAGCTAGACTGTTTAATGCTAGGTACTCATCGTAAAAACATTCATTTCGCAATTGCATATTTCTTATATAATAAGTTAGTTAAGATTCTTAATATTAGTAGTTATAAATAAAAAGGAAGCTTACCTTAATAATTCAAATAATCCAAAGCAATTAAACAATTCTTTTCCACGTGAAGCCATTGTGAAATAACACATGATCGAAATAAAGAGCAGATAAAGTCTGTGCGCATGTTCAAAGTTTCAGTTTTCAAATTATTCTATTTGTATTACGAGGGGAACACGACGAGTGAATTTCAAAATTTTAATAAAGGGTAGCTATTAATAAAATCATTAAATAATAAAAGGATAAGGAGACGGAATATTTAGTTGCTGAGGATAATAAGAGAAAACAGAATTTTAAAAAGAAAAAAAGAAGGTTTATAAAGTAGGGAAATAATTCATTAAAGTTTGTTCTAAAATTTATTAAACAAATACATAAAATTTTATATTAAACGTTTTTGAAAAACTATTAAATTATTTCATCAGATTTTAATTGAGGAAACGGCAACTTGGGAGAAAGAGTCAAAATTGTTTTTCTTTTAATAGCTAGCCGAATTCTATGATTTTCAGACAAAAATTTTAAAGTAACTATACCAACTTTTTGAAAAATAAAGGCGCCCAAATAAATAATAATAAAATATAACAGAATAATAAAAATCTAAAAATAAAAACTACATCGACACAAATTAAAACATAACATTAAATTTTTGTAGGGCCACCATTTTTTATTTTCGAAATCTGAAAACACCCAATGTTTTCAGGTGTCGGAATACTATATTTTCATGTATAAGAAAGTCGTTATTTTTATTCTAATTTTGTCTAATTTTATCTAATGTTGTTTGTCGCTTAAAAAACAAAATTTTTTCAATTTTTCAAAAATTGAGGGATAAAAATTTTTTCTTAAACATTGCATAACCTCATCTCATAGGATATAAAATTACCTAAAACTTTGATTCCCACAATTTTTTTGCACAATATAATCTAATAAAGTTATGGACGAAAAGCTGTTGCATTTCACGTGCTCCAAGATATGCTTGCAAGCTGCATCGCAAACTCGCGCGGAATCTTCTCAAAAATTCAGGAATGTAGTCTATGTAGTTGAACATGATATTTTAATTTCCGTTTTTCACAATAACTAACGCTCTTTGACGTACTCGCCTACGCTTCTTTAGTATGTACATAAATAACTATTGTTTAATTGAAAAAATTAATATTGGTAATTTTACTTATAACGTGTAGCTCTGTAACCTGTCTCATGAGTAATTCTTTTTTCTTTTATTTTTTATATGACCATATCTTTTTCGTTGTGTCAGATAGGGACCAAACATTATTTTATTACTAGTTAATCTTGACAACGGTAGCTGGAACGCTACCGAAACGTCGTAATAAAAAATAAAAAACATTATTGTGGTTTGATTCCCCAAAAATAAGAGAAAAAAGAATAAGTAATGCCACAACGAACTTACAGAAGATATGATTAATTTATAAATGGAGAAATTAATATATTTTAATTAAACCATAATATATATATATATATATATATATATATATATATATATATATATATAATATATTGATATATATAAATATGATTAAAATATAAAAATTAAGATTTTACTTTAATTAATTTAATTTTTATTTAATCAGTAAAAAAAAAAAACTACCTTATTTTAACCTAATATTTAATTTTTATAAAATTAAAAATTATTCTATTGAAACACTAACCAATCTTTGGGGAATGAAAACCCCATATAACGAAATAAATATTTATTTACATTCCATTTAAAATAATTATTTAAAATTTTACTCATTGATTTTGGGTTCTTATAATAATAATAGGTACCTGACTGTTTAATCTGCTTAAGACAAAATTTCACAAAAGGATTATTAAATTTTGTACCTGCCGTAGGTAGAAAATTGATAATGGGGGTATTTTAAATCAAATTTGTTATTGTTCTAATGGCATTTTGTTGAATATTAAATAAATATAACTTCCTAGAAGATAGTTAAAATGTATCTATAATACAGGGTGATCATTCGAATTCCGACACATTATATGAGCCCATTTTCCCCACAATCTGGGACAATGAACTTGTACATCCTTGTACCCTTTCTTTTTTTCCTGCTTTTCTCCCCTACAAATCCGCATGAATGAATTTTCTCGATTTAATCTCTTAAAATAAATCCAAGTATTTACTTTGATCTGCATGAGATGTAAATGTTTTATTTTATTTCAGATTTCCGCCGAGATCAATAATAACCGAAATGGAGTGCGGCTCAGTCCTTCGATCTCTCTAATAAGCAACGGTTTCGCCAAAATCGTAAAAACGATGAAGTGGAAGTCGTTGGCAATTATTTCAAGTGGTAAGTCTAAAAAAGACGGGAATATATGTAGGTATTCAATGAACTAGAAGGTTTTCACTGAAAACCGTATATTTAAGAGATTTGCTTTGTGATAAAAGATTTTGGATAGTATTGTACGAATTGGGATTTCAATCACTTATTTTCTAGTCGTCTTTTTCTATAGAAAATGTAACGTCAAATGATTTGTATGAAACTTGTTTGGTCATTAAAAAAAAAGAAAATCCAAAAAGCTCTACTATATTCCAATTATTGCTAGAGTTCATATAATAACCTTTTTGGTGTGCGTATTCGTTTGTCCTGTCCTTGTCCTTTTTAACACATTACGTTGGAAGAAATGGGGTTCTGTGATTAATCCTCAGCAAAATATCACAATAATGAACCGTTTAAATGTATGACAAACGTTCACCTTAATCTTTGACCTTAAAAATTTGATAAGTATTGCTTAGAATACGCGCAAGCGTGACCTATCAATCGGGGGAAATTACAATATTCAAAATAGGATGCAAACGTACCTTTCGTATCGGCAATGTGTCTTTTTCGTCTTTTTCGTCTTTTTGGAACTTTAGTTCTTTATGCCAGGTTATGTTTGAGCGACCAGGGGTCGCGACGCAAAAGATCTGACCGTTACGCGTTACGTTACGCTGCGTTATGTTACATTGCTTCGTTATGTGCCTTGCTTTTGCGTGCTTGTGCCTCCTTAGTCTCTCTCTCATTTACGAAGCAGCGATACATAATAATAAATATGCTCATACCCGGATTCGAACCCGGGCCGCCCGCGTGCAATGCGAGCATTCTAACCACTGAACCACCGATGCTATATTGAAATTATATGCAAAGCTGGTATTCGCAGTGCTAGTGATCTACTTGAATTTGTTCGGATAAATTTTTACTATTATTTCCATAATTTTTTTTGCGCGATTAAGGGGTCTAGCTACTTTTCGAAATACAGGGTGTTGAAATTTTGAAAACTTGAATGTTTTAATTCGATAACTTTAAAATGGATTGATAAATTGATTTGACATTTGGCAGGTAGTTTTTAAATGTAAAAGGGCATATTTTGAAAGAAATTGTAGTTTGTGCAACTAGTGTGGATATGATGGCCATATCGCACGAGGACGAAGATGAAGCACGACGCCGTAGGCGGAGTGCTCAATCGTTCAAGTGCGATATGGACAATCCACACGAGTCGAGCAGCATATTTTTTCTACGACCCACTTAGGAAAAAATCTAGAAAATAAAAATTTCTATAAACTGTAATATAACTTCAAATTAAAAATTTAACAATTCAATTTTATGTTTCCACTAATTTTGTGGTAAGCGAATGTCCAATTTGTATAATGCTACGGTTTCCTTTTTTAAATATACGATGCTGTTATAAGTAGATGTTGCCAGTCGGACTCCCTCATGGAGGGTACCGTACCATTATCTATAATAATGAATATTCTGCTAAATATTTCAAACGTCTACCTGTTGTTATTAATATCAAGCAGAATGATTATTTAAAAATAAAATTAACAATAAAAAAAATTCCTCGCGGGGAATCGAACCCGGGTCTACCGCGCGAGAGTCTGGTGTGCTTACTACTCAACCACCAAAGAATATGCAAATTGTTTATCTATAACGTCAGATGTATTACATAACTTTTGCTTAAAAGGAACTAAAGTTCCTACCGTGTGTCCCGCGACACGGTCTACCTTTTTCGTCTTTTTCTAATGTCCCACTGACAGTTCTCGTCAGGTTTGTATTTTGTTGTTTACGGTCAATTATTATTGATCAAAAATGAAAATTAATCTTATTGTTATATTTAATAATAATAATAATAAATGACTATATTGCTGTTATATAAAAATACAATACAAGCAAAGGCGACGTTCGCTCTTAGATGATGTTCTCATACGAGAAGCACCAGCTAAGTAGCGCTCTTCCACGCAACCGCAAAACTAAAGATTAAATATTCTTTACCTACAATAATTTCTCACATGCTCAAGTAACAAAAGTTAAGTAACCTAATTTTGTAAATATTAAAATGACTAATGCCCGTATTCCTAAAGCATCCATAAGTCGGTCTATAACTATTGGTTCGATAAAATTTATTGGTTCCATAACTGTTAATGGTATTTCCATCACTCATTTATAGATTCGATAACTATTGGTCGATTTATAGAATCAATATCTATGGTCTTCATAAAATCTTGGGACATTTTAATATCTTCGATGTGTAACAATGGAATTTAACCATTGCGCTTGCGCTTTTAATGATATACAATAACCTCAAACTAATAATTCATTTTGTCATTTCCATTCGATTGTTCCCTGGTTCAGTTTGTTAATTTAATTGTGCAATGGAAGAAAAAACCAAGAGGAAGCGTTTCCGTAATTACACTGAAGACGAAAGGGCTGATTTATGTGCCATTATGAAAAGACACGAGTGTCATAGAAAATAAGAAAAAATTATTTTTTATAAATATTTCCTGACTAAATAATAATCCCCAGGAATCATTGATAAAATAAAGTTCTTAATTGAAATTAAATAGCAACTATCTCAGGATAATACTGCATGGTCAGGAAACTGCCTCTTCTTATTGGCTGCGATGCCAATGCGCACCACACTATGTGGGGCAGAACAGGCGTCAATAGCAGGGGAGAGGCTTTGCTTGACTATCTAGGTACCACTGACTTGCAACTACTCAACCGAGGGACGAAACCAACATTCCGAAATAGGATTCGGGCTGAAGTCCTGGATGTGACGCTTGCGTCAAGTAGCGTTGTAAGTATGGTAAGGGACTGGCATGTTAATGATGATCCGTCATTGTCGGATCACAATTACATTTGTTTCAGTTACAGGGTTGCTGTTGAAAAACAATCAATCAAGTATAGGGACCCCAAGACTACCAACTGGGAATTGTATAAACTGGATCTCGCAAGGAGGCTTGGCGGTTTCCCTAGGAACTTTAGCAATAATGATGAGATCGATTGGGCCATAGCGGAGCTGGGCTCGATTATTGTCTCGTCATATGAAGAAAACTGCGCCGAAAAAACGAGGAAGGAGGGTAAGGGCCTCAAATGGTGGAACAAGTCTTTGGATTCGCTACGGCAACATACCCGGCGCCTATTTAATAGGGCTAGGAAGACAAAGTCGGATCTGGATTGGGAGCAATACCGCCAGAAA
This sequence comes from Galerucella calmariensis, assembly GCA_910591675.1. Lineage (NCBI taxonomy): Eukaryota > Metazoa > Arthropoda > Insecta > Coleoptera > Chrysomelidae > Galerucella > Galerucella calmariensis. The sequence goes on along the minus strand of CAJUYG010000702.1, from coordinate 12,367 downwards.
CGAAATGAGTACAAGAGTGCGGTCAGGTTGGCTCGAAGAGATGCCTTCTGTGAGGATATCGTCTCGGTACCTCAAATGTCAAGGCTGCGCCGGATCTTAACGAAATCACCGGACAGCGCTCTAGGCTGCATGGAAGCCGCACCGGGTGTTTTCACCGAAACCCCGGTGGATACCTTGCAGCATCTACTGGAGACACACTTCCCCGGTTGTGAGGGAATCGAGCGGGAGTGTCCTGACGTGGGATATGTAGGTATACAGCGACCATGTAAAGAGGACTATCTTCTAGCAAAAGAAATAGTCACATACGAGCGGAGTACTTGGGCGATACGGTCATTCAGACCATACAAGTCTCCGGGGAAAGACCAAATCTTCCCGGCTTTGCTTCAACAAGGCTGGGAGGCCGTTGGCACAATTCTGGTGCATATCTTTCGGGCCTGTTTGGCACGCAGGTATGTCCCTGAACAGTGGAGGCAGGTGAAAGTCGTCTTTATACCCAAGCCGGGTCGTACCACATATACGGTGGCTAAATCCTTTAGACCCATTAGCCTAACATCCTTTGTGCTGAAAACACTGGAGAGGGTGGCTGATCGGTACATAAAGGAAAAGGTTGGGCTCAGGTATCCTTTGCACAACAACCAACATGCTTTTAGGTGTGGCAAGTCAACTGAAAGTGCCTTACACCAACTGGTAACTCAGGTGGAGAAGGCGCTGGAAAATGGCATGATCGCCCTGGGAGCTTTCTTGGATATACAAGGGGCGTTTGACAGCACCCCTGTAGGATCCATGTGTAGGGCTGCGGCAAATCATGGAATAGAGCCAATGATCACTCACTGGCTTGGGGCCATGTTGTGCAACCGTACAGTAGAGGCCACATGGAAAGACCATGTGGCAAAAGTAATCGTCGCTAGGGGATGTCCGCAAGGGGGTGTTCTTTCGCCCACACTGTGGAACCTAGTCATTGACGAGCTAATAACCCTTTTAAACGGTGAGGGCTTTCTAACGATTGGGTATGCCGATGATATCGTTGTCCTTGTTGTTGGAAGGCACATTACCGTTCTCAGGGACCTTATGCAAAGGGCTCTGAATAGGGTACATGGGTGGTGTAACGAACACGGACTTGCAGTTAATCCTGCCAAGGCTGAGATAGTTGCTTTCACCAAAAAGAGAGGTATAAGACCTGAGGGTCTAAATCTTGATGGAGTACCACTGCCAGTGGTTGAACAGGTGAAGTATCTAGGAGTGATCCTTGATAAATCGCTGACATGGAAGGCTCATCTTGATAGTCGCCTAAGCAAGGTGACAAACACATATCGGGCCTGTAGGAGTTCTATAGAGTGATTATGCTGCCTATGCTCACATATGCGGCTCTGGTCTGGTGGCCGAGGGTAACCTTGGTCACGGCTTGATCGCAACTGGCACGCCTTCAAAGGGTGGTCAGTTTGGGGGCAACTGGCTGCATGAGAACTACACCAACTGTTGCGATGGAGGTGATCCTTGGTCTTCGGCCTCTTCACCATGTGATCGAGGCTGAGGCGGGAAGGGGTTTCCTGCGCTTGAAACGGCTGGGATACGTGCGAAGAGGGGAAGAGTGCAGGCACGTCAAGAAGCTCCGGCTCCTGGAAAATATTCCAGTTCTGGCTCGAGCGGCTGATGAATGCCTGCGTAAGTACTACTTCGCTACCCCATACAGGGCCATGATACGGGATAGAGAGTCCTGGGAAAAAGAGAGGAATACACAGCTTAATGGGACCGTCTGGTACACAGATGGCTCATGCTCCGGTGATAGAGCAGGGGCTGGAATTTACTCCAGGAACCCAAGAACACAGGTTTGTGTACCATTGGGTGAGGGTGTATCTGCATATCAGGCCGAGATATATGCTATCTTGGAATGTGCGCAGATAAACCTAGACAGAGGTTATGTGGATCGACGCATAACCATATACTCCGACAGTCAGGCAGCAATTAAAGCCCTGAGTGGGTATACCAGCAACTCAGGACTTGCTAACGAATGTCGAGAAATACTTGCTAATCTTGCAAGGCGGAACGTGGTGCGGCTAGAATGGATTCCAGCCCACTCTGGTTTTGAAGGCAACGAGATGGCGGATGCACTGGCTGCGGAAGGGGCGGCAGCTCCTTTCTGCGGCCCGGGCCCGACCCTGGGCCTAACAAAACAAAGAATACGCAAGGAGACGAAGAAGTGGCTGAGGAATCAGCACCTCGCTCATTGAAATGCTCTGCAGGGTCCTAGACAATCCAAACTTCTACTGAAGGGATGGACTGATGGACACGCCAGGGCAGCCACTGAACTACCAAGGAGTAGGCTAAGGAAGATAGCAGGACTCCTAACAGGGCACTGCTGTATGAGGAAGCACCTCCACAATCTAGGAGTAGAGGAAAGTTCCCTATGTAGGGGTTGCGGCATGACTGATGAAACGTCAGTTCATGTTCATGTTCATGTTCAGTGTCCACACTGGGCTGTATTACGCAGGCGAATCTTCGGAGTCACTGTCATGGCTCCTGGAGACACAAGCAGGCATCCACTGAAAAAGGTTGTGGCCTTTATTGAAGGGCTTGGCTTCATGGATGACTAGGTAGCAGGATTGGCACAATGGGCCCGCCAGTGGCCTCAGTGTCGGAACCTTGGCTTGAGTTGTCCAGGACAAGGCTCGCCTGTACATTTAGTAGTAGTAGTAGTATCTCAGGATAATAGATTTTCAATAAAGAAAAAACTAGAGTGCATTATATTTTATAGAATACTTTATTCGCTAAATGAAGTGTTTATTGAAGAAGTTCTCACTGCAGTATCAACATTATTCCTATCTGGAGTATTTTCTTCGTCACCCATCATTTGGATCTTGTTCAACTTCTTCTTCGTCTTCAAAAAAATGACTTTCATCTAGGCAGATATTGTGGAGAACAGGAGTGGCAGTAATAACAGTTAATGCTGTTTCCACATTGATGGCCATCCCTACAGATAGACAAGGGAATCTCCTTTTTAAAATGCCAAAACACCTTTCTATTGTGTTTCTGGTAGAGCAATGTGCCTTGTTGTATTTCTGTTCTGCTGGTGTGGTTGGGTTCAACAACGGAGTTAGCAAATACAACCTAAAAAATGAAATAACACTGCACTTTACCTATTTAAAAGATAAGTCTGATTGTGAGAGAAACTTAGTTCAGACGGTCCAGTTTTTTCAGTATATATGGACATAAGTAGCTAATTGCGGGTTGATATTCATCTACTATTAAATAGGACGGAAAACTATTGACTGAATTAAATTTATCTTTTCATATATAAATATAGTATTTCTTCAAAAGAAATATGTATAATTCTAGGTAGGTGATATTTTTTCTATATGCCTGTTTATTATACTGTTACCTTTTACAAGCATATGCACTATCCCCAAGAAGATATTTCTTTCCAAATTCTTCATTTTCTAACTGTGCACGTAGATGACAGTCATTAAAAATGGTGGAATCATGTATTGAGCCTGGCCATTTTGCAACAACATTCCAGATGTATAATTTTGCATCGCGAACCATTTGAACATTAATAATACTACAATATCCTTTTCGATTCCTGAATACTTCTCCATTTTCGCCACCAGGTGAGGTTATTTTGACACCGTACAATCTATTGCACATATGACACGAGAAAAACCTTTAATGTTGAAAACATCCCCTGCTGCTACATTAAGGTCTTCAGGAGAGGTAATAAAATGTCTCTGTAATTGTCCAATAGCAAGAGACACCTTTTTTACTATCCTTGACACTGTGGAATGGGACATACTAAAGAAGTCTCCAGTCACCAATTGAAAACACCCTGTTGCATGAAACCGTAGTGCAATTAGCATTTGCATCGTGGAGCTTATAACACCATTTCTCTTCGTGGGTTTTTCCAACTTGCGTCCAATAACATTAACTATCCGCCTAGCAGACTGCTTCCAAATTCGAAAACGCCTTTTGAAATCGGCTTCATTTAATTGGGTGAAATAATCTGGCCTCTTGTACTTTCTTGCCTAGATTCAACCTCATCTTCAGAAGATGACGAACCCTCTAATAAGCGGGTAGCAAATCTTGGTAAAAGATAATCCATCTGTAAGAAAAAAATATTAGTTAAGTTTAAACTGTATATAAATATCCATTGATGATTTCAAAGCATCATGGTCATATGAAATGTATTGTTTCTTACTCAGGCATGGTATAATATTTGCAAACAAAGAAATTTTAGTATTTATGCACATATTTTTTAGGTTATGATTACAATAAGTAGCGATCAAGATCAAATAGTACATTATAACGGTCAATTTACTTACCTTTGATAATTAATTTATTCGATCGATTCCAGCACAGTACCGTAAAAAAACATCAAAACTGTAACTTCATCTACTCCAATATTACCGCTAATGGTCCTATAGCGTCACTATTGGGAGATTGTTCGATCTATAGCTTATGGGTCGATTTATGGAACCAATAACGCCTATTGAATGTTTGGGAATACGAAAACACACGATTCGGCCGTATATATGGAACCAATAGCGCTATTGAACCAATAAGTTTACCGGGTCCTTTCTAAATGCGGAAAACGATTTTATTGAACCAATAGCGGTTTTATGGGACCAATAATACTTATTGGGCGTTTTGGGAATACGGGCATAAGGCCAGTTTTATCTGCTTAGACTAAGAATTTCAATGTTATGCTATTATTAAGTAGAGACTTCTTAAGATTAAGTTTAAATTGAGAAATGGGTACCGTTTGTAGACTTCGGGGATCATGTTGTATAGATTAGCAATGTTATATGAGAAGCTAGATCGAAATAACGTGGTCTTATGTTTCGGCATACTAATTTTATTTTTAAATCGCACATTTACATTGTGTATTTCTGGTCTCTTTTTAATTTTTTTCGATGGGTAATAAGGGTTTTTGGTTAACATAATTTTGTGAAATAGTACTGAACCATGAAGAATACGTCTACTTTCTATATTCAGCAAACCAAGGTCTGCAAGATGCCTGGAGGTTGGATTTCGACGTCTGATGCCACAAATAAAACGAACACACATATTTTGAATTCGCTGTAATCGATTTTGATTTGTTGTGCCGGTCCATATATTACATTACAATAGTTAAACTGCGAGAGTACCATGCTCACAGAGCATAATTCTAGTCGTTTCATTAAATAATTGTCTGTGTGAAAATAAGAGTGTTAAATTGCAAAATGCTTTCTGAATAATTGATGAAATATGGGAGGAAAATGTTAAGGAGTCATCTAAAACGAGTCCAAGATTTTTTTCACAGTTGGATAAAATTAAACTATCGTTATTAATTTTCAAGTGTATTTTACTTTTGATTCTATTTTTCTCATTTCTACGACCAAATAACATGACTTTCGATTTTGAAGAATTTATACTTTTGCAGAATTTATTTGAAATCTCTATTATAGTTTCAAGTTCTTTGTTAATTTTTAAACAAGCGTCTTTAACTTCTGGTTCATTAAAATCCATATTTATACAACTGCGTGTCGTCCGCGTAATAGTGAGCCTTCATACATTTCAGGTAACTTGGAAATTGGGATGTGTATAGGGAAAATAGCAAAGGACCTAAGATGGATCCTTGCGGAACCCCACGTGTTAGGTACATTTTCTTTGACAATTTTTTTATTTAGAAATACTCTTTGAGATCTTTTATCTAAGTAGGACTGCAACATTTTTTGCGCTTGTTTATCAAAATACATATAATTACATAATGACAGAAGCAAAGAGTGATTAATTTTATCAAACGCCTTAGAGTAATCTAATAAGATTAGAATGCAAAGTTTGTTGGAATCGATATAAGAATAAATGTCATCTAAAACTTTGAGGAGTGCAGTAGTGCAGCTATATCCTGGCCGAAACCCAGACTGGTGTTCAGGTAATAAGTCGAATTTGATCATGTGTTGACGTATTTGTTCATCCATCACTTTTTCCAGGATTTTAGAAAAATACACAGTAAGCTTATGGGACGTAGCTCATTGCAATCGACAGGATTGTCCGTTTTAGGTATGGGTAGAACCTTAGATTCTTTCCAAATTAAAGGAAACGTTGAATTCTTTAGACAAAAATTATATATGTGAGTAATATATGCTAAAATAAATGGACAACAATGTAGAATCATATTGGTGTTTATATTATCAGGTCCAGCAGCATTTGAATGTATAGAAAGTATTTTTTCGTGAATTTAAAATTATCGACATTCGGCAGTTTAGTTGAGGAAAAGTGGCTTAAAATGTCAGCATCTGGATTAATGTGACCACCAATGCCATCGATGAAATGGTAATTTATAAGATCTCGATCTTGTAAGTGATCAGGAATAACTGCTGAATTTTTATTATTATGAAAGATGTTATGCTTTTAAATTTATTTCCTGATATTTATCTTTCGCTTTAGCTGAAATTCAAAATATGCTTTTTTTCACGTTTAATTGCATGATTGACTTCATTACGAATTGATTTGTAGTAAATCCAATGATTCTCGTTTTTTGATTTTTTAAATCTAGATAATGCTCTGTCTCTCAATTTTTTTCAATATTAATAATTAAATGATATGAGTAAACTGTGAGAGTGAGGGAGAGAGGTCAATATATCCTAATACATGTCTCACTTAGTCTCATGCGCGTGGATAATGCCCTCGCGCTCCAACCCACAGAGTCATTAAAATTGAGTTTAGGGAATGATTGGCCCCTTGGATCGGTCTGTTTTTTTGTAAAAGGTTTTAAAATAATTGTCTGATGGACATATATAAAAATGGAGCATCAGAATTTACGTGAAGTTAAGTAATTATTTTGGGAGCTTTAAAGCGTCTGCAAAGCAATATGGGCGACGGAAAGTGTCTGGGAGTATTAGCGACTTATTTTTAAGGATATTGCCTAAAATATATGTAAAATTCAGCTCGGAGAATTTACGTGAGGTAAGTAATATTTTTATGTACCTTGATTACCTGATACCTGAAAATTGGCCGTCTAAGCAAGCTAGCAGGTAGGCATGTGTTCTTAGTAGATACCAACACTACACAATCGACCACAATTCCTTCGTCAGAAAATACGTGACGTCTGGTGGCCCTGGGATCTTACTCTAAAGGGCATGAAATTGAATGCCCACCTTACGGCTACAAAAATCAATACTTTTTCAATAACAGTCTAAAAAAAGAAATGTTTTTTAAAACAATAAATTTGTCAGTTTTCAAAACTTCGCCTTTTTTAATTAACGGTCCAATAGGGCTTGAACTTAGAAATGTATGTACCACTTTTTACGATTTGTTTTGTTAAATATCCTTCGTTTTTTTTCTCTCTCTTCACCTTTATGTGTTGTATACTAGGTAATAATTGTTTTTCTTTTTTTTTGGTTACTCAGATTTCTTGCTGTAAACTATTTTGTTTTAAGAGCAATCAAAGTATTATTATTATTATTATTATTTTTACAATGGAATTTTTTTTCGAACACTTCATGTTGAATGGCAACCACTTTTTTGCCTAAAAGCAAAAATACCAAAAAATACATTCACCGGCAAAAAAACTAAAACCTAAAATTTTGCTCAAGTTCGTTGTCCAAGAATTTTCATAATTTTTCATCAATTTCAATTGTTTTTATGCCAAACTGTAGATAAATTGTTTTTTATTGAAACAAGCTCCAGAAAAGTTTTCCAAAAATGTTGATATATGATTTTTACGATAAAAAGACGATGTCATTTTTAGTTAGTAAATACAATTTATCCTCAACAGCCGGGGCAATTTACAGCTAGCGAATTGGCAAAACTTCAAGACGTTGTCAGATCAACTGGTAAAATTTCCCAGTTTGTTTTGACGTTTATTGACGTTTCATCATCGTCTAATATTTACAAGTTTTTTTGTTGCTTTTAAATTCATTATTTCTTTAAGATTAAAAAAAACAGCTATTTGTATAACTAATTATTTAGGCAAATCTGCAGTGTGTAGTCAATAAAATGCCGAAGCAGCTGAACATTCGCTATTTGTATTCATTATTATTAATATTATTGTTACATATTCAAATGTAAATGATTGAATGTTTCTAATGTTGGGTTAGGTTAATTAAATTTGAAATATTAATGTAACATCAGATTCACGATACACTTACTCACGGTATGTTCTTGCGCATGTAGCCGACAGCGTGTGACGTCATGTGGGAATCTCAATCGGTGATGTACAATGCTAAACATATGGGAGATACTCTGTTTGTGTTTAATTTTCATGCATATTTCCACTTTATGAATGATTATTTAAATGCGACATGGTTTTTCAGATATAATATGAAATATTACTTTATTATCAGTAACTTAGTTATCTTTCTTTGGTAAGTACAATGATGCTGGGAGTTAACAATGTACAAAACGTGTAGAAATATGTAGGTAATATACGAGGCTTGTTCAATTGAAACCCATCTTTGGTCCAGGAAAAATTTATTGACAAGTACAGTTACAAATAACTACCACTACAATTGAGGCACATATCCCACTGTTTCACCAACCGAATGTATACCCTGCTTATAGAATTCTTGTGGCTGCTGCTGGAAGAATTCTTTCACAGCGTTTTGTACTTCTGCGTCCGACTGAAAACGGTTACCTTTTAACGCTTTTTTTAGTGGCCCAAAGATGTGAAAATCGCAAGGCGATAAATCGGGACTATAGGGTGGATGCTCTAATATCCTCCATTTCTTTCGTTGTAGATTTTCTTTCACTACGTTGGCAACATGAGGCCGAGCATTTTCACATTTGGACGGATTGTTAACAACAAACGCCATTTCAAAGTCACAATACTTAAAATTGCTGTCAAATATAAACCAACTAAACAGATCAGTGTGACGTTTGCATACACTACTAATGTTGGAAAACGTCAGTTGAATGATTACAATTGTTTCCAAGGCTAACCTGACCAAAGGTGTGTTTCAATTGAACAAGCTGTGTATATTTCTTACATTTTAAAAAGATGATTTGAAACAGAAATATTTGTGGGTGGGCAAAATTAAAACACACAATTATATTATAAATATTTTATATTTCTTATATTTTATTTATTATATAAGACTCCTTAAGAAAGTTGTCACTGGGATACGAAACGAGCCAAAGGCGAGTTTCGTATAGTTAATGCGAGTGTATTAATAACCATTACATGAAACTTGCATACACTATTTTTTCTACGAAAAATAAAAAAATGCACAAACCGGGTCTCGAACCATCCTACGGGACCACATTAAACTAATATAAAACGTATATAGGTATGTTACTGTTATGAAAAAATTAGTAATAAATTATTGTAAACAAAAATCAATAGGTTTAAATATGTATTTACCTTGGTCATTAAGTATTTTTGGTCTGGTGCTCGACATTTATTTTGGTCTTTTCTCGACATTTTACAGAAAATATTGGGTCTGCCTACTTGGTTATTTGAAAATTTAGTTTTCTATTGGTCAATTTTTCAGTGTAATGAAAACCAGTGTTATAATGAGTATCATTATGAAACTGAAAATTGGCATTTAATTAATAATTTATAGTATAGGAGTTGAAAAAGCTTATATTTAGAATCATTTATTGAAATTTGTTAATTTTGACATATTCTTGTCCAGTTATTTCAGGCAGTTTTGAAAACTGATTTTCCTATCAATTTTCGTTAATCGTAACAAAACAAAAATAGCCTTATATTATAAAACAGTATTAAATAACACTAAAAACAGTATATTAGTGGGTAATAAAATTCCAAATAAACGAATCAACTCAAGTAAAATTGAAATTAAAGCTAACAACACCTTGTATTGCATGAAAACACAATGAATCGAAAGACTGGTGAGAGGTTGGTGTAAATTTCTGGTTCCCTATCGTGATCAGATTGACTTTTCTAGTTTTCGTTAAGTAAAGAAAAAAACTACAGCTTGGCAACATCACAATATTTTGTTTTACAACGTCATCGTCTTTTTATCGTTAATAAACTATAGCTTATTTATACAGGGTGAAAAAAAACATAGATGTGTACGCTCAGTTTAGCAGAAAGATAATCCTTGTCGATATCTTTCAGTTTTTATTTCACCTTGTTATCTTGATTCCTTTTGAAGATACACGTATTTAAATAAAAGTCTGGGCTTGTCTTAGAGAAGATTTTGAAACAAAAAGAAAAGTATAATTGGAACTTTCCAATATTTCGTATACCCACCTCTAGCGGAATTAACTGCACGCAATCGCCAAAAAAATCAAATTGATAAGACGAATAATGCGATCTTGAGGAATTGCGTCATATTATTCAGCTTGCAACGCAAAACGCAGCTCGTCAAGTGTTTCGGATTGGTTAACAATATTTACTACATGCGGCCTTAGGGAACTACAGCTTCCTGGAAGAACGTTTTGTATGCAGCGTTGAGCATTTAGAGCTCCCTTTTCGAATAAATAACAATTCGGTAAGGGCTGCTATTGATTCTAGGCTTTTATTTGAATACTAAGCGTGAAGTTTACAAATTTCCCGAACTGTTCCACAGGGTGTTAAGAAATTCGACTACAAATACATGTTTTCTTTCACCCTACATAAATAAGTTATTAACATTTTCTTAAAACTCTTGTGGAGTTTGTTTTAATACCAAAGAATGTATCTCAAATTTGACGTAGAAACAATTGAAATCGATGGAAAATTACGAAAGTTCTTGGACAACGAACTCCAGCAAAATTTTAGGTGGCCAAGTTCTTCTGCCGATGAGTGTAGTTTATTTGTCCATGATTTTTTTTGGCCATACGCTAAAAAACTCTCATGCATCTCAAATTGTTGTAATTTGTGCCAACTCAGTTTAAAAACTTGCTTGAAAATGAGTATTTTTTGGGTAAAAATCGTAATAGGGTACAAGCATAAATTTTGTTATTAGTGGGAATTGACGCTTTATCAGGTCTCCTAACACCTTGCATGCCTGTTTTATCAAAAAAATATAAACTTTACTTTTAAAACGACTTTACAAATAATAAAATTTGAAAGTCCGCCAAAACGCGCTTTACGTCATAAAGATGGCTGCCCCATGGTGTGACGTCATTTGTTTACGTTCTTATTCGTGTATCACGCTCTGAGTTCTTGTCACCTTATTTGTTTCTGAAAGCTTTAAAAATGGATAAACCAAAAAAAAACTTGGTATTCCAAGTATTGCATTGTTCCAGTGTGTAAATCAACGTCTATTAAAACTCCAGACAAAATATTTGTTACTTTACCTGGTGGCGCAAGCAAAAATACACTTAAAAGTACCTACGCTGGTAATTAGTTTGAGGTTATGTACCTATATGTCTAGGAATCAACCATTAAAACATCATTTTCTTACGACCACACATCGAAATATTGTTGCTATATATTATATAAATAAAACATAGTTTAAATCGTACTTACGATAATGCTTTAACTTCTCTTATTTATTTTCTGTAAGTTCCTTGTGCATTATTTATTATTTTTTCTCTTATTTTTTGGGAATCAAACCATAATAATGTTTTATTTTTTTTATTCCGACGTTTCGGTAGCGTTCCAGCTACCTCTGTATTAAAGCAGCTGTTTGACTTCATAAATTCAAGCAGCATAAATTAGTCTACTTTGGGCAAGTTATCAGTTTGTGCTTTTACAAAACCTTCGCTAGCCATATCTTTACTCACAAAATATGAAAGAATCGTCACTGAACACTGAACTAGTGAATAAAATATATTCTTCCAAAAGTTTTAAAATATCCTCGGAAATATCGAATATTTATGTCCACTCTCCACTTTACGTTGACTTTTAGAAATAAAAAAAGCACACACAAACACGTAATGGTCTCAAACAAACATATAAATGATATTTTTACGTCGATGAAGCAATTAATAGTTGATTAAAATATAATATAAACAGACAACTACACACAACCTAATGCAATACCGGCCATATTGACATAAGTAAACACAAGACATATGACATCACACGTATCATCGGTAGCGTTCGGAAATCCTCGGGATGTGGTCGGAAAGTGCATTGAAATTTGACTTTTATTTCAAAATTTGGGAGTAATTTCCAATGTAAACTGGTTTTTTTTTTATTATTAGTAATTTTTGATATCATATTTACTATTATAAATTAATATCCAAGCAAAATATGAAATATGCGTGTGCTCTATTTTCCATGCCCAATATCTCGAAAGGGGTGCATATCATAAACTGTAGAAGAACTTTGAAAAATCGGCACTTTTTCGAATAGGTAGGTTTATTTTGATATCATTTTGTTGCCTTACTAGGGGGAGCCACCCAGCCTCGTTCTAAGGTCCACACTTTCAAAATTGTATTATCGGATTTGACCGACTAGTCTTAGCAAAATACAATTTACTTCAAGTAGCTGCCATTA
>CAJUYG010000701.1:132104-143255 GCA_910591675.1 Galerucella calmariensis | reverse complement strand
GTAACATTGTGACACTTACTTATCTTTGTCCATAATAGAAGTGTGGCGATTGGCGAACAATAAATAGATAATGTTCTCAACTTAAAACAAACAAAATACACAACTTTTGCACTTTTATTAATATCACAAATAAATTTAAGGTGTGTCTCGGGTTTCCACAGGAACACTGAAATATTTAGTTTGTTTATAATTGGAACATGGCAACAGTGATATTTTTAAGTGATTAAAATGTAGATGGTGTCACATTAATTACCCTTAGTAGTTACCAATTTTTCTACCTCAGGCCCACTTTTGATAAGTGCCGCTAGATGGCACTACAATACGATCCTCACGATCCACCACAGTATGGCGTCAGTTGAAACCATAAATTCTATCCGGTTAACCATTTGATTTTTGCGAGAGATCATGAACGATAACAACCTTTAAAATTTCTTTGGTGGGGGTATAACCGCTCTGTAACCGACTTCACATCAACGGTATCTCACGAAAAAATACTAAGGGCCGGTTGTACAATTGTAGCTTAGTGAAGGCTCAAGTGTGAACTCAGGTTCAGCGTCAGATTGCTGTTGTACAAAGTTGGCTTACGGTTGAGCTTCATTTAAATATTAAGCTTAGTAAAGCCTCCAAGAGGGCAGGTTTAATGTAAGCTTAAGCACGGAACATTAATTGTTATCATGTTCCGTGGCTTAAGTGTGAATGAATTGTATGCAAACATAACCTGTACTTAATTTAATGTTAAATTAAAAGTTTGTCAAAGTTAATTTTGGATATTTTAACCGATGATGAGGATTTTTTGGAACTTATTGGAATCGTACAACACCCGAGAAGACCTCGGGTGTATAGAGAGCGTATGAATCACTTTGAATGTTGGAGAGATCATGAGTTTATTCAAATATTTCGTCTTTCTAAAGAAACCGTTCGCTTTGTGACAGATTGTATATCAGAGGAAATTACTTGTAAAACTAATGTGTAGCAAATATGACATTAGTTAGGTTATTTGTTAGGTTATTTGACAAACATATTGTGACCAATTTACTTCATACGCATGCTTCAGTTCGAAAGAAGTTCTACCAACACTTGCAAATATGGGTTTAGTAGAGCTGCTACTGAACCATGTTTGTACAACAGGCTTAGGGTTGAGCTAAGCTTATATCTAAGCCCAGCTCAGTTGAGCTCAATTTTAAGCTCCAAATGTACAACCGGACCTTAAAGATAGAGCTTACCGGGTGCACCTCGCACATTACAGTCTTTCACAAAACATATTCTCGATATTGTCTCTCAAAATAAAAGTCCCACCATGAAAAATAAAAACCAACTACGGATACTCAACACACACACACACACACACAAATAAACAAAATAGTTTTTAAAAACGGAAACTGGACAAACTCACGATACACGTCAGGCAGTTGTCAGGTTAGGATCATAGATAACACGTTAGGATCGTAAGGATGTCAGCGCTGATATATGTGGAAGATTCTGCAACTACCACTAACGGCGTTACAGTTCTCACTAAATTAGAAATGGTAGTACTGACGGGACTCCCTATGTGGTAGCACCCTCGCGCCTTCAGATTATTTTCGTTGTGTCAGATAGGGACCAAAAATTATTTTATTATCAGTTAATCTTGACAAAGGTAGCTGGAACGCTACCGAAACGTCGAAATAAAAAAATAAAAAACATTATTGTGGTTTGATTCCAAAAAATAAGAGAAAAAATAATAAATACATAATGCCACAAGGAACTTACAGAAGATCTAATTTGTATTTTGATGGAAGTTCAACCTTATTGAGTTCTGTGAATGTCAATAGTATTAATTTAAATACCATTTTCTAAGATTTGAAAAATCGAAATATCAATATTATTTCAAACAATACCAACGGCACTTTCCATTTTAATTTATAAATTTGACATGGTTAAATATTGTTCGAATAAAAGTTTTGACGTTACAAACTACTCCTGTCAGATCAATAATAAATAAATTGTCATTTAGACATGATTTAGACCATAGATTTGTACTTCGCTTCTCGAGTTGTTGATGTTGCCACGGTAACTTTGAAACACGCGCGTTTTTTTAAGTTCGATTTAAACACGCTGAGGCGTGCTTTAAATAGGTAGAATGGTTCACCAATAAAAACAAATATTTGTGTTGAATTGAATCAGATACACGTGCACGACTAGTGTCTCGTGGGAAAGGTTCTTTTTTACGGGACACTTTTTGTGTCTTGAATCTTGATTCTAGTGTCCGGCCACAAAGTGTCTCGTCTGAAAGCGCTCTAAGAGTCAGAATAAGTAGCAGGCTTCTCTATAATGATTTATGTTGAGAGGAGCGAGTGATAGAGGAGATAAGTAATCGTGTTTCTTTTTCTTTGTTTACTCTTGTTACTTGGTTAACATAAATTTATTATAATTAAAAAAAATCATGGACGTGATTTCAGCAGGCATGAATATCAATGAAGTTGCATTCACATTTTCTAAGCTGAAACTTTTTGCTCTTCGCTCAGTATTTCTTGGTGATAGGAAATGGTTTTGCATCATCAAAATGCAACGTGTAGCGCACAATAAATTTTCACAAGGGATTAATTTATTTTCAGGAAGTTTTTCCCGTCATAGGAGTACGATAAAACATTTGGAGGGAATTTGTGAATATTTTTTTATTAGAAATTTTCTAAAAGCATACATTTATTTGTGTATTAACCACTGTCCTTGGTTTCCATAGCCGTCCATTCCTTGGTTTCACACACTTCATGGATATTCCATTTTTTGTTACAAAAGACAATGTTAATGAAATGATTCAGAAATAATTCTAACCCTTAAAAACAGGAGTGAATATGGATTGGAATATTTTTCTTTCCAAATGGTCTTACATATTATTCATTTGTTCAACAAAGTATGTAATACTATTATATTATTTTTCTTTGTTCCAGGTGTTTTCCTGATCTGTTGGCTTCCATTCTTCACATGCAATATCTTAAGCGCAATGTGTAGCAAACTAAAATTGGACTGTCAACCTGGCGTTGCTGCATTTCTTCTCACCACATGGCTGGGATACATGAACAGCTTCGTCAATCCTGTTATCTACACTATTTTCAATCCTGAATTCAGGAAAGCGTTCAAAAAGCTCATGTTTTTAGGAGGTTAGATTATTTTCAATTCTTACGTGAATTGGTATTCTAAAACAGTTGATTACCGATACCGAACACAAGCTACAGTTTGCTTGTTAAGCAGAATGTTCTCTTGATCAGAACATGCGTGATGGTGCGCATATGGTACGCAAATCAGTCTCGCACATTACTTCCGCGAGCAAATATTGTAAGTCATGACTCAAGGCGAGGCAGACAATCGTTTCCACAGTGTAAATCTTCTTTGACTTGTGCTTGAGATCAACTGGTTCATTAAGCAATTATGTTGAGTCGTGAGTATTGATGCGGATGGCTCGTAATCAGTTGGAAATATTGGTGTAATGGTAGTGTAGCTTGCCTTCGGTATCTGTATACTTCGTTTCAGTCATATTGATATCACATTATTTATGCTAATCTCTGTACCTTTACCAGTCAATGAATGTAGTAGGTACGTTGTTTATTCATTTTTCATTATTTATCATTTATTCAGTTTTCTTTTCCCTGAAGTGTAGGCAGCCCTACTAAAACTCTCAACTGGATTTATTTAAGTGGTAACAACCAACGACTAAGATATTGGAATAGATTTTCAATTATATTGTGTTTTCAAATACTTCTATATAATGTCGCTAATTATTGTACCTATTACTGGAACAAAGATAGCAGCACTAATATTTTACAGTGACGGATAAACATTCACGAATGTTCATAATTATCGTAATTTACGAATATTATGCATGTGCGTTATATATTAACTTTCAGAGCTCATGATAACTTGTTTAGATAACTAATTTTGATATTCTAAAACCAAGAGTAAGTGAGTTTACAATGAAATTATTTTTATATTCTGACGCCACCTCTGGTTTATTGCCGTTTTCAGTTTATTACCTGAGTTTGTGCTATCAATGTGATGTAAACAGGGTGAAACATAGTCTTAGCCAAATGTATGAATGATTTAATTTTTGTCACAAACAAACATAAGCCACAATTATTTAATAATAACCCAATTTCAAAAACTGCTTACACAATAATCTTATTTTGGTATTGTAGCAATTTTATGAGTATTATGATTTGATTTTTGGGTAGCAACTAAAAGTAACTACATAAGTGCGAACGGCAGAAGTTCATCGGTGAGCATAGGTCGTAGGAACCGTTGCTTATTTATTTGTAGATTGTATTGAATGAAAAGTAGTCTTCCCGTGAGCGCCACTTTATTTTAGACGGTAGTTATTAACTTCATAAAAAAATAAAAAAATGAAGTAGGTAATGTCCATAATGAAATTTATCTATAAAAATTAGGAATGTTAAAAGTGTAGACCAAAAGGAAATAACACAATTTAGTTGCAACGTTTTTTATTTAATAAAAAAATGAGATGGTTGAATACTCGTTCAACATAATATGTACAGATAAATCACTTTAACATAAATAGGATACTTATCCAAAAACATTTTGACATCCTTAAGCTCTTGGAGTCATATATAAATTATTAAGACCATATAAAAATTGATTTCCACCCCCAAAATATAATGTACAAGTGAATACAGATTATAGCTATAATGTGTTCACACTTTTTATGTATGATTAGACCTTAGTTATAAAACAAATTAGGTTTAATTGATAGATATGTTGAAAAAAGATTGAAATGATTCCGGTATGCATATAGAACCTGGTTACCAAAAGTAAAGTTTGGATTGTATCACAAAAAAATTAATAATAAACATTTCTAAGCTAATAAGTTTGGATAATGCCGTTAATGGCAAATTTTCAACACCACTTAAGAATGACTCAAGTACCTAAATGACAGAACTCTACCGACTACTAATCTAACAATCATTAACACTAACCTACAAATACTATGAAAATATTTGCATGTTCATCAGTATTATTGACGATTGTCAATATGGCAAACAAACAAGTTAGCTATAGTAACTATAATTATCACAAATGAGAGTTGAAAAGAGGTAAGCCGAGAGGTAAGCATACATTTAATCAACATTATTGATGATTAATACTTGGATATTGATTGTAGGTTCTTGATATTTAAAATAACTCATTATAAGACTAAACGCAATAATTAAAATCCTTTTGAAGTGTATGAATGTATAGATGACGATAAGTTTTAGATAACAATATGTTATTTTAAATCAATGATTCAACTAATCTGACGATAAGTCCTTGACGCCGCCGAGTTATAGGGTCGCGAACTTGTAAAAAAACGTTAGGTAATCCGGCATTCTCGAGCGCGATTTTTTTTTTAAATATAATCTAAAACTTACTAAGAATACAAAATCTGCCGGTTTCCGCATGACCGGAAGTGTGGAGGAGCCATTTCGTCTTCAGAAAAACGCGTTGCGGCATATAAGTCGCGAACGATACATTTTACAGAAAAAAATTCTAATAGAAAAAGGTAATTTCATTTTACACAAAAAAGGTTTTCTTACATTTTTGTCCAAAGTTGAAACTTTTGGACTTAAAGTATCATGCAAACTCAAACTCCCGTTTTTTTGAGTATAATATCTCGTGTTGAAAAAAATTGAAATGAAACAACGATTATTAAATTATGTAGCTTTTATTATATTATCTCGAATTTTTTTTTCCCAAAGCTTCTCGACAATTTTCGTGGACTCGGAAAAAGTTACGCGTATCTGTATACAAAAGTATTATTAACATGTACAGTTTCATTTATTTATATTATTTAATAGCCTGTTGATCCTCAAATTATTTTTTGGACAAACCGTAAGCAAAACGAAGTGAAGAATTGAAGCAAAAAGAGGAATGTGCCATAAACATGTAATACAGACCTTTTTCGGTCAGATTAAGAGAACCCACCAAGATTTTTATCAGATTAAGAAAATATGCTTTCAGAATACCGAGATAAACCTCCCCTATGAAAATCTGAGGCGCTCGAGTATTTCAAAAGAACTTTTTTTTTGCCTTTTCAAAAATGTGTCGTAACTTATCGTCACGCCAAAATCGTCAGTTATTTCAAAGGGAGCTTCCTTGGGGCCTACTTAACACCCCTTCCGAAAATCTGACGCGCTCGAGTAACTTTTTTTTCCGGATTTTTGACTACTTTATATGCCCACCCCCACCACGCAAACCAGCAGATTAGTATATTGTTGTTATCAGAGGCACTTGGGGCATACGTAGTATGAATATCTGACGCGCTCGAGAATGCCCAAGTAACTGTTTTTTTTTTCAACATTTTTGAAAAACCGTACACGCCATACCCACCGCTAAAATGGTTTTTACCATACGAGCTTTTCTTTTCGAAATTACTTCATCTTTCGATTTTGATAGGTCTCGACGGCGCTCGAGAATGCCGCCACTTAGCGACCTCGCCTCTCTAATTATAACCTAACAAGATGGAATTATTTGTACAAAAATGCCATAAGTTTAAAATTCGCGCTTAATCGAAAATGACTTATGAGGATAAGACGTGCATTCATAATCTAGACTACACAGTGTACGCACAGAGCACACCATCTAACAAGAGACAAAAGCTCTATCGGAATTGAAACATAAACTACCTGATACACTGAGAAAAGTAACGCGAGTATTGATTCGAAGTATAACCATACCTTCACTAAGAAAAATAGTAGTATTAATGAACATCCCTCCCAATCAGGATTATAGAATTTATTTTTCTAAATTGAATTTTCCACACACATTTTAGTGTGGAAAATTAATTTTTCCGCACCGTGTGGAAATAATTTTCCACCCCAATATATCGAATTAATAATAAGCCGTTATATTATAGTGGTTGCGAAATGCTTTAGTTACCATAGTTACCATGTGTAACTAACCAGCTATTTACTTTCATTTTTGTTCGTTTATTGTCAGAAAACTGTCAGTGCATTTCTAAAATATTTTGCTCTTGAATAAGTGAATCCTGATTGAAAATGAATATTTGTTTCGAGGGAATCGATGAAAATACAAGCGAGGTAGTTCCCGATCAGATTCTTCTGGCAGCAGAAAATGTGAAAACGGACCTGTTACCAGAAAAACCAAAGAGAAGATATGAAAAAAATACGAGATCTTTTGCAAATGGGGCGTAAGGAAGGGCATTACAAGTTTTGATAAAGAAGATATTTTTTAGTGTATTTTTCCGAATTATCTGCATCCTGTCGACCATCCACACTCTGGTCAAAATATTGAGGAGAATGAACGCAAGTGACGACTTGACATTTACAGATGAACTAATTAATTCACACATGTGCACACAAATTATGTTTGAAATCATGAAAACTACTTTTTTCTCCTCTTGTCAGATGGTGTACGTGTCAATTAGACGACGGGGTAAACGCATGGTGAGAAATCACCTGGAACGATTAGGGCGCTCCCTATCGAACTGTAGATCGACTGTCAAAGTTTGATTTTGACGTTGAAATGTGTTGTTCATTTGACGTTAATTGCCGGAAAACATGGATCGAGTAATGTTTTTACCTTTTACATTATTAGCAGTGAAATTCGGAAATTTTCTGGTGATTGAAACTGGTAACTAACTTATTGGTGTTTTTTATTATATTGAATACTTCAAATTTTTCCCGTCCATTCAAAGTTTTAATCTCACTTAGAACAATTTGATAGAGAAATAAAAACCCTCAATATTAAGCGCGATATATTTATCTGATAATTGGAGAATGCGACAAATGTATTCTATTTTTAATATTTTTGATAATCTAACCAAAATTTGAAAAATGTTTCAAATGTTTGTATTTGTTGTCCCAATACATGAAATTTCCAGAATGTGACAAGCTTGGAGGTAGAAGTTTTTTCCGATTTTCTCGAAAAGTTTTTACCTGGACATATCGTGATTTGGATCTAGAAACCTCAAATAGTTTTCTGTATAGTGTGACTTTTCAAACTGTGCTTTATTAAAAATATCCAACGAAATATTTGCTATTGAAATGAAATAAAATAGTCTAATTTGTTTGAATATTCATTATATTTGAACTAATGTTCAATTTAATCCTGTGGCGTGTTCCGCTATTACAGTAGCTTTATCAAACGGGTATGAATCTACAGTGTAAGCAAAATTTTGAACGGATAATGTTCAAATAGATGAGTACTATCGATTTTTTTCACAAAATCAGTCAAAAACTTGTGTCTCCGTATAGTTCATTTGAGATAATAATTATTTCACATTGTGTGGTTATATTCGGAGTTGTGTAGGTGTGAATCATCATTGAATCATGATCCATTTATTTCAAAATCCCAACAAAAATCCCAAAATCCCCTTCAAAAATGCGATGGGAGGAATTAAATATGGATATATTCAATGGTTATAGATGGCGGTAATTATCCACTTTCAATTTATTTATACCGTAATTATTTTGGATACAAGGTCATCAAATCCTTGATATTTTCATTAGGAACGGTCAAATGACCAACATCGAGATCAGGTTATTTCCAATAAACCATTGAAAGATAAGTCTATTGGGCACCTAGGAGCGATACATGTAATATGGTTCTCGTATTAAGAAGGGTGTGAGTAAAGTAGTCGATAGCATATATTTTTGCCTGAAATAGGGATGCTAACTTATCCAACGATGCTGTTGAACATAGCCGTGGACTCCAGCTCCTCTTCCTTCATAACTTTTAGATTCATTAGCGTACCAAACCAACGTTCCTACTTGACTGCATGCTTCCAGGCCATCTCAGTCTTGCTGGATATTGTATAAATGATTGTCGTTGATTGTGGTCAACATGCTACCACTTCTTATATTATTATTCCTAGATAACGTCTGTGATTCTGGAATAAGTGTGGGTATTGGTTCCTTTGTGCCAATCCCCATTGCACTCCAGCCTCTATGTGGCAAGAGGTAGAAGATTGAGTATGGATTCCATCACCGCCGTCGGTGTTACACTTAGTTCGTCTTTTTTCTTGACTATGCAATATGCAACCCTGTATACAAATTTAACCAAAAATTGAAATGAAATGCCTACATTATTTCGATGAATGAAAAAGTTGATTCCATCCTATTACATTGAAATTGTGGTTAAGTGTTGATTAAAACGTGCAATGTGTTATCAAAAAAGAGACAGAAATGGAAAAATTGAAATCAGAGCAAAACAATCATTCAGATTATTGTTGGGATTAAATCCGTCCAAAGTAATTGGTGTCTATAATCACTGAATGAAAATGTTTCCCCCGTGATTGACTTTTGAATCCAGGAAAATGAATAGCAATGGAAACTGTGAATGATTATAAAATTGCTCTGGTCATACGGACCAGAGATATATGAAAACTTGATAGTTGCTGCTTAATATCACTATTATTATCCATTCCCTGGAAATTTTAATTTCAAATCACTGTAGATAACTTCGTCTGATCCACAAACATAGTGATGTATTTTGCTGACCTGACAAGATACTTCTACTTTTATCTAGAATAAAAAATGAGCGATTTATAGACGTAGACACGAAATAAATTGGATCAACTCGAAGAAATTCTCTACGAATATCCCTAGAACATATATTGTTCGAGAGAAAACAAAATGAAATATTAATCTTATGATTTCTTGGACGAAAAAACTGTGATTTATTGAAAAAATACGCCAAAGTAGATGTTCCATTGGAAGCAATTTGTAGCTTGCTGGTGAGCGAATTAAATAAAAAATATATATCGAACGTGTTTGGTAATAGAATTCTCAGTTTCCTAGTAATGGACAGAAGGTTGTACAAAGAGTTCACTGCATAAGGAAGATAGGGAATTCTCAAAAAGGTTATTGAAACAGGGAAAGAGACATTTGAATACAGTTACCGAACCGGTCACTGAGCACTGTACTCCGAGGAAACATCTGCACAGAATCGAAAAAGTTGGTGTACTTATGTGCTGAAAATTCTACTTTCTAGAACAAATACAAGAGCAAAACACTTTGACAAATATGCCTTGTTTATTGGAGATCACAGTACCTACTATTTATGGATCTTTACATAAAAAAGGCTTCAAAAACAAGAGCACATCACAAAACATATCAATCTCTCCAAAACATCTCAGTGTAAGCCGTTTCCATAGAAAATTGAATTCCCACAAAGCTAGTCACTTCCATTTTTTTCCAAAAAAACAGTAACTGGAATAACTTTAAACAAAAACAATTTTTTTTTGCAGAATCTCACATGTCCACCATAAACACTCTTGTGGAGCTTCCAATCCAATAGCGGTTGAAATATGAATATTGAAAAAAATCCTCAAAGTTCACGTGAATTTTAAATGAAAAATCTTTTAACGCTTGGGGCGAGTACTTAGAGATAGTATTAAGAGCTTGAATTTTCAGGGGATCCTTTTTTAGACGTTTCCATCATGATTTTGAGTCACCCTAAAATGTATGGGGGATAATTATAAGGTGGTCCAAAAGTATGAAAACGGCGAATTATCTCGTAAATTGCTAGTTCTAATTGTTCACCTATTTCGGGATACAAAGATTCCAGATTTGATATATGCAATGCTGCCAGATTTGACGCTTCACTCATATTATTAGTAACTTTGTTTGTTTTAATTCATCACCCTGTATATTCAGTAATTATTGGAATCAATACGTAACATATGTAACATTTATGATTTTATGTAGTCTGGAAGTTCTTAAATACACAGCACTCCACATTTGAACATTTAAAATATCTTGGAAACTACATATTTTTCACTGTTTCATGTATTTAGCAGATAATTGGACATTTCCGTACCTTTGAGCCACTTTTCATAATTATACTTAAAGCTTAAAGTCATCTTCATTAATGCTTGAATACGATAAGGTCTATATGTATAAATAATACAACAGTATCACAAATTATAAAGCTCCTTCGCTTCAGATTCATTTTCTCAATTACCAAAAAGTATTAATATTGGCTCATCAAATAAATTGAAAAGCTTGAATCGCCGGCAAAGTATTCCGTGTTTTTATTATTTACAATTCGCTGAATCCTATAACTTCGCTGGGGATATTATGGTCATGTTCGGGCTTTTTACTATCGTCTCATTTTCTTATTTCAACTGGCCGACTTGGATGAGATGCTTTCAGAAACGAATTG
>CAJUYG010000701.1:112122-132094 GCA_910591675.1 Galerucella calmariensis | reverse complement strand
ACAAAAATTATGGTCATTGGAGACGACAAAGCGGAAATAAATGTGAGGAAAGATACAGACAAAATAGAGCAAGTTTCAGTACCTTGGAACAATAATAGACGAAAACGGAACACAGGAAGCAGATGTTGATAATAGAATAGTTCAAACTAACAAACTATACTATGCCATGAATACCAAATTTATTAACAAAAAAGAAATATACAAAGAAACGAAATTAGGAGTGTTAAGAACAATATTATATCGACCAATACTTACATATGGATGTGAAACATGGTTATTAACAGGACAACAAAAAAGTAAAATACAGGCGACAAAGATGAATTATTCAAGAAAAGTGAGGGGATAAAATGAAAAATAGATATTAGAAAAGTCCTGGGTATACCATCAACCATCAACAACTACAATGGTGGGGACATTTATGGATATGGATGAACGAAGACTAGTAAAGTGAATATAGATAGCAAAAATTGAAAAAGATTAATAAAAGGGGCTACCAGATGAGGAAATAGCTAAATTACTGGGTAAAATAAAAAGAAGCTGGATAGGAGCGAAGGACTCAGCTTAAAATAGGAAAAAGTGGAAAATATTTGTGACGGAAAAGTAGCTGCAACACACCCTACACCACTAAGTGGTAGGAGGGCTTTCGGATTATATATAATAATAACTTTTTAAATGATTGAGAAAAAAAGGAGAAATTCTCAATTCATGATGTTACTGAAAATATCTATATGAAAAAAATTACATGAACTACAGCTTGTTATCATTTTAATTATCTTACATGATTTCGGGGTAAAAGGTTCTGTCTTCATTCACGCCGCTTTGATATGTTGAAGAACTGAGACAAGCTTGACCATTACACAAGCAGCTTTTGAAATTGTACGTTCTTAGTTACCAAGATTCTATTCAAGATCAATAAATAACCAAGGTTAGTAGAAGATGACAAGCACAATAATATTATGTAATTTTCAGCGACGTTATATAATCCATAGGTTATTTGCGCTAACAGGCGGCTATTTCGCTTGCTAAAATGAAGTGGTTACGATAATTGACTGTAAATGTCACAACATAACCTTGAAATATGTTTTTTATTTGCTGTATTGTAGCACAAGACAAGGTCATCTATGGTAACTGGAGTTATAACTTGGTCACTGATTTGGTATTCTAGTATTCAAATTTATGGTATAAAATTGTACGATTTTAACTTCTCATGACCAGTAACTCAATAGAATTAACCTTATACAATATAATTGAACATATGTCTTCACTGGCTATAAATAGAAAAGGTTCGTACTACATAAGAAGGGTCCTTATGACTAGGTATAATTCCCATTTATATCAAAATAATTTCTTCCCTAGCGTCACTTTTTTTTGTTTTTATTAAAATGCCATGTATCCTTTGGATCCCTCAAAATCCTTTGAATATGATATTGATATATGAAAAATTAATCGTCTTCTTCATTAAAATTCATTTCACCAACACTACAAACTAGAAACCGCCACACACTTGCTGATCGTAGCCGCACAGCGCACAACGTAAACGTAAGCTTACATACACGTGTCATTAATTGACAGACGTGAACAATTATTGATAATTTCAAGCAGTTTAGTCACCTCAAATCATTTATCTACTCTTTTTAATACCCTATAATGTCCCTATGCGAGTAACTAGAGCCTCTCTTATGTTTAACATGTCAACGACTGCAGGATTTTCTCCACTTGCCAACATACTGAGAGTAGCAAATACTCGTAATTTCAATTCAATGACTGATTTAAATTGGCAGATTCGTCATACGTGGTTTAGGCGAATCCGTCTGGACATCTTGATATATTAGGCGTCTAATTTCTATCGTTTTGACCTCCCAACTCAACTTCTATTTAATTATTATTATTAATATTTTAATTAAATAATCATCAATATTACTACCCATTTAATGGAGTTGTAACTTGTTTGTGTTTCCAATAAATATATGAATAGAGATACTTAACAAACATTTCAGACATGTTTTGGTACCATTAGGTAAATTGGTTGTTAAAAAAGCAACTTTACTTCCATTTAACCCATCTCGTAATTTTACACAGTTTCCAAGTATGCAATGGTGGTACCATATTGTTCAGCCTATATAATATGAAATGTGAATTGAGACACACTGTACTTTTTATATCAATTGAGAGGGTATTTTCATCAAAAAAGTACCCGACCTACTTCTACTCTCTTTGAGTTATATCTTTTCAGTAGATAAGTTATATGTATTTCGAATTTTTACAGACATATCCGACCATTAAAGGAATAAAATTCTGGCAATACCGACATTAAATTCTTGATAATAAAATATGCGGATTTTCAATTCAAAATGATATTGGAAATACATTAAGAGATCTGGAACTCATGAAAGAGAACGTTCAAGAAATCTTCCACAAACCTCATGCGAGTTGAGAGGGATTTAACATTTTAAGGTTTTTGGACTTACATACGGATTCAAGTTGTTTCAACTGCAATCCAGAATAAATACGGCAAAGAAGGTTGGAATATATATTATATTTTTCTGTAAACTTGGGGAAACTGAATTTTCTTGTGTGGATGAAACACCAACTAATATACTCATACAATAAATAATCATAAAATATCTCTCGACCAGTTACAATAATAATCGCTATCTTGTTTTAAACAACAATTACTTCTATTGGTCAACTGGTGTGTTAGAAAAGCTCTTTTGTTGATATCGATTCTAACCGTTTATTATGTAACAATTTAAATAATCTATCTTTTGTATGTTCCTTGTGGTATATTATTCATTCTTTTTTTAATTTCTTGGAAAATTAAACCACAATACTTTTCTTGACAACGGTAGCTGGAACGCTACCGAAACGTTGAAATAAAGAATTTAAAAATATTGTGGTTTAATTTCCCAAGAAATTAAAAGGAGAATTTAAATCATCCTCTTCTTAGATCACACAGGAAATGATAGTATACATATTTATTTCATGACTCAAATAGCAGTACAACATCTCGTTATTTCTCATGTATTCATATAGATAATAGCTCTTGCAAACCAAGCATGTACCTGCTTTTGGAATTGCGCTTCCAGGCTACTCGATGACCGATGACTAATCATTTCAAAATTAAATTTACATTGGATACATTATTGACCCCTAATTGGATTGTACTATTTGTAATACTCATGAACAGGAAACTATTCTCTACACACTGTTTGATTGTCCAATTTACATAACAATGAAACAAAATCCTTGCCTAGAGCACATTAACTCAATTCTGCATGCCTTGAATAATATCACAATTTTTGAAGCTAGGAAATTTTAGCAATAAATTTGGAATCTATTGAAATTACGCCATTTTATCTTTAATGTATCTCGTTTGCAATATTTAAAATTCATCCATTTTTCCATTCTTTTTTCAGAATAATATCTTGCTGTAAGTTTCAAAAGCAATAAAACAGTTATTATTATTATTATGTTCTTCTTTTGGCGAGCTATCGTCCCGACATTTAACATAAACGCGGACGTTGGTCAAGCGTTTACGTTCTTCACTGCATGTTTGAGATTTCACGGGTAACGTTGCAGGTGTGGAGAATGACTGCTTTCTGAAGGGGTACATATGTGTTGGAGGGTGGATCTATTTCTTTGAGACTGTAGTGTATGGCATTTGGAACAAAACCTGTTGCTGAGACTATAACGGAGCACTGTAGTCTACTACCATATTCATTCGATCCACCCAGCCATTCCCGGGATGATATGGGTCAACTGGATACGTGCCATATGCTTCAGGCGGTACCTTGGCCTTTCTGAAGATTATCTCTCTTCCAGAGTCCAATTTCTTACGGTTTTGGTCTCCATGTCAAAAAGTCTGCAGCTGAGATCACCGTTATACATGTGATCTTTTACCGGGGCGTGACCCATTAGCTAAACTCAGACGGACCACACCGAGAAAAAGATTTATTTGTAACAATCAAAATCTTATTATGTCAAATAAATATGATTTTCCATATGGCCTAACTAATATTTGATTTGTCGTTAAGAAAGGATTTGTTTCAAGTTCGGAAAGTAATATTGTTGATGAATAAAAACATATTCATTGTCGTCAATAAAATGAGTTATCTATCTATCAATCTATCTAATAATGTATCATATTTGTCTCAAACAACATTTATTGAGGTATAATGACAAAAAAGTTATATTAATCTTTGAAAGCAATTAAATTAAATAAAGTAGTTTTCCAATAACAGATACTTATTTTTGCAAGCTAACTATATTGTTTTATTATAAATAAATTACTTTGTGACAGAATGACATTTCTTTATCAGAAAAAAATGTCTTGTTTCGGTAAAATATATTTCTTTACTATAAAAAAGTCTGTCTGGGTTAACGATATGTTTTTTATTCGTAAAAAATATATCTTCCCAGCAAATTATATTTTTTTGCTGGAAACGAAAAATGTTCCTTCTTGAAGAAAACTATTAATTTTCACTAAAATTCAACATATTTATCATAACCGAACCATAATTTTCATGAACATTATAATATTGCCTTAGAGTGAAAAAATATATTTCCCTAAAAAACCGAATTATTTATGGTATTGTGTTTTGTTTAGTTACCTACATGCACTATTCAATACACTGAGCTTTTGAAATGTTTCTAAATATTTAGAAATATATTAAAAGTTCACAGTTCAGCAGTATGGGTAACTTCCACACGGTTCTCTAAATAATTAGATTACTTAAGAAATTATATTTTTCACAAATATTTGTCTAAGCAAAGTTGACTTTCGTTTTGTATGTGTGGACTAGTCGATCGAATTGGTCGATGGTTAGTCTGGACACGGATTAAAATTACAGTATTTTTATGACAAACATGTTGAAATCTAATAAAAATTAATGGTCTCTATTTATGCATAAAACTGTTTAGTAGGAAAGCAGGATAGGAATAAAAAACTTGCTGCTGAATATTTTGATCTATTAAAAAGAAAACTATACTTTTTCAAAATAGATACCATACATTTATGAAATGGAAACCATACATTGTTAAAATTAAACATACCTACATGATATAAAACATAACCAACAATGGTATCCACAAGATAGCCTTGTCTATCCTTAAGTGTGCTCATTAATGCTATCCCCATAGTAGTTTTTTGGAGTTCTTGGAGTAGATCTGACAGGTTTAATTGAGAAATGTGTATGTTTGAGGTACATTTCGCTTGCTTGTTACTTCTACATACTTGAATATAATTGACATTTATTTCCTTAGATACCTTCAAACATATCTCACAATTCTTGTAATCGCCATGAGTTTAACAATTCATTCATTCTATTATTGAACTTATTTTTGTCCAAAGCACTTTAACCACATACTTCACAAAAACAAAATAATTAGTAAAATTGCAAAAACTGATCTACTTCCACATGCAGACTGACGCCAAACGTATACAGGTGGTGACCGTTACTGAATAATAGGGAAGGGTGGGATGAGAATTATTTGTTTCAGTTGCCACATAATTTGTGGGCTGATGTGATTTCTTACGGGTGAAGAAATATGTGATTTGTAGCAAATAAGTATTTTTCTCGTAACAAAAAAGGTACCTACAATTATACTGAAATACTTATTTCTTCGGTCTCATTTGAGGCTAATAATCTAAAGGCTTATTTAAAAGATGTGAATTTCTGTCAAAACTTTCAAATTATTTACTATGAATATTCAATTTGTTGTTTTGAAGTGATGGAATATTATTGAAAATGTTTTTTTCTGGGTAATGAAAACAATTTTTACCCAAATAGCATTGTTATAATTTTACAAAATATTATATTGTACTTCGTAGACTTTTATAGTTTCTGAAGAACAATTGTATGAAGGTGTGCATAAAGGAGAACAAAGTTTTTTACATTAAAGAAATTACACTCGAATAAATCATTTTTTTATATCAAAATTTCCCAATATTTTCACGTTAATATGGCTTCTTAATAATAAATAAGCAATGTTAGTTTTAAACAGTGGGGGTCAAACAAATCAGTTTATTTGTCTATGAATAACTCTTCTCTCGGCGCACAGCGACGCATCACGACAACTTCATAATTGTGGTAATTAGAGGGCGGAGGTCGTGATTATATTAAAAATTCCATAGAATTAGAGCAGTATCAGCGACGGTCGCTACCTGCGGACGGTATCAGGTATCACCATTGTTGTTAATTGAAGTCGTCTTCAACGACAGATGACAACAAAAACACAAACTAGTCGCATCACTGTGGTCCGTCTGGGTTTAGCCTTATGCCGAGGCCACACAAAGTGCTACGTGTAGTGTGATCTGTCGCCCCCCAAAAAACGGTTTCCCGCCATTATCTCCCGAAATATGCAATTTGGACAATTTTTGTTCTTGTAAAAAGTGAAGGTCGTTAAATTATCTACAAAAATGGTCCCCATCATTTTTTTTCAGTATTCAAAAGTTTTCGAGATAATCGTATCCAAACGTCCCCTCGCTTACGCGGCTGCACTATCTCTAGAAATGCTACCGTCTATAAAATTAACTTGTAAACCGGCGGACAAATTCTTCCAGAACTCGGTCAAAAATTAATATTTTTCGATGATTTAAAGTTCATTGTAATGGGAATATCCGTAGGTATCAATATGTGTACCTTAAACCCCGTTCTCGCCCGTCGAGGACATTGCAAAAAGTGGCCAATGTTATTTTTTCCCAATATTTTGGCCTCTTCCATTAATTCATTGACATTTTATTTATTTTAAATGGTTTACTATCCCTTGTTTTTTCAAATGGGGTGTGGGGAGGTCCTGAATGTTCCTAGAAATTTTTTTTCAGTATCTTTGTGGCGTTTCAATAAAAAGTTTATTTATTTATTTGCATTTTTCAGTCTTTCCGAAGTTCTCAAAAATCTTGTGAACAAGCGAAAATAAAGAACTAATGTTCAATTATTTTGTTATTGAATGCACATCATTTGAAAACTTACCATGTCTACTCTCTGAACCAATATTTTTATTCGGAATACAATGCACTCATTTTCCAGGGACCGGGAAAATTGGTAACACGGGTGAAAACCGGCCTTTTTTCTAATGCTTTTTGTTCTCTGTTGTTAATTTTTTGAGAATTAATACCCACACTGAATCAAAGCTTATATTTTGACCTTTCCATCCATATAACTTGTTTTCACTGGAGAATTATATGCACTGTTACAAGCCGTTAAATTATCTAAAAATATTAATGCCCCCAAATTCCTTATAATCACAGACTCTCTTAGCTCACTAGAATCTATTCAAACAATTTATAGTGAACACCCTATTGTCATCGGGATTAAGGAAGAGCTTTGCGAACTCCAGGAATCCCAAATACATATCAAATTCATGTGGATCCCATCCCACACAGGAATTCAGGGTAATGAAGAGGCAGATCAACGGGCAAAAGAAGCAGCCGAAAGTGATAGTGTGACCATAGTTATCGCGATAACCATCAGTGACTTAAAGCTTATCGCGAAAGAAAAAGTGATCGATGCGTGGCAAAATCAGTGGTACGAATCAAAAACAAAGTTACGCGAAGTGAAGCCCGATGTGAAACCCTGGAAGACAATACCAAACCAGCGCTCCAAACAAGTTCTCCTAACAAGACTCAGGATAGGACACACTAAACTGACTCATCAACATTTATTGAACAAGAATGGAGCACCAGAGTGTGCTGCATGTTCCAAGCAAATGACAGTCAAGCACATTGTTATAGAATGTCCCAATTATGATGGAGCGCGAATAAAATATAATATACCGAACACATTAAAATCAGCCTTAGGTCAACAGTGTGACATACATAAACTAATAGACTACCTGAATGAAATCAATATCTTTAAAACTTCATGAAATATATCTTTGTCGCTAATAACCAACATGGTTGATGCGACAGTAAAAACCAAATTAAAAAAAAAAAACTTGTTCCCCATATTTGAGCGCCGTTCTTTTATGTTTATCATTCTCTTGTACGCCTCTTTTAAGTCTTTCATGCTCCCTCCACCAGAGAGAATCATACCTAACCTTACCACGTGTACCCACGCGCCCTATTTGAATTTATTATTATTATTATTTATTTATTTTTTTACTTTTTATTTTTTATTGTAATCTTGGACAGCCATGGAAGAGGACTCAATTCCAAAATGCTTCGTTTGTAACGAGGATGTTGTCGATAATATGGTCAATGTCAGTCGAGGCTTGGAAAAATTGATTCCTTTGAGCAAAGAAAGAGCTGACAATTTTCATCTATCCTTACAACGACAATCTTCTGTCAAGATGCACGACAGCTGCAGGAGACGCTATATTGTTAAAAGAAGAGACAAGTTTGTGTACACCGACTTCGGAAAGCACTCTTCAGGACGATTAGATCATTTAACTAGCCCTAAAAAGCAAAAGCTGAGAGCGACTAAGTTCGATTTTCAAAACAAATGTTTATTCTGCGACAGACCTGCTTCTCTAGAGAAAGAAAAAAAGAGGGGCAGTTTTAATAAGCATTTCATACAATTACAATTGGTCTCCAAAGTCTGACAGGTGAAAATCCATGTATTTCCGAGGCCCTCGAACAGAAATTCAGTAAGAAACCACCAAAAATATTCGGTGTAAAAATTTTGGTTTTTTCAAAGGCCATTTTCGCAAGAAATATTCGTGTTGCGAAAAAAATGATTGGGACCATTTTTGTAGATAATTTAACGACTTTCATTTTTTATCCAAACAAAAATGGTATAACTTGGGTATTTCGGGAGATATTGGCGGAAAACCGTTTTTTTGGACTTTAGGGGCCATTTTGGGCCCTTAGCTAAGGGGCAATCCCTTTGAAGTACCTGTCAAGACCTACAAATCAAGCCAAAAAAAATTATTGGACAAATATATTGAAAGGTTTCCCTATTTTCAGGTCTTCAGTTACTGGACTATATTGCGATTTTGCCTATCATTAGGTATATCTCAGTTCCAGTACAACTCATTTTGTCGCTTTCTGTTACTATTGACTAATCTGTATGAGTACGAGTAGTATAGGGCGTGTGCGGTGATAAAAAAAGTGTTTTTGTGGTATTTGTTGGTGGATGGTTTTGCATAAGCTATCGTGTCTTCATAATGTAGCATTATGTATTTGTGGACAAGCATTGTGCTCATACGAAGCAGAATCACGACAACCGTATGAAATTCCTAAATAATTCATAAAATATCCGCACCTTCAATACTGCTCCAGCAATAACAAGAAAATTACTTTGCCAATACCTTTATATGTATATCAAACATATAAGCTCAAGACGAAGGTCGTTTTACTACCCTTGATGCTGGTGTCGTAAATTTTGGATTCTATTGAGAAATTGAAATTTATGTTTTCACGGCAATATCCAGCCTCATAACTTTTACATAACTTAATACTAAACGTATTGCATGCGTTATATTCGTAAGAAAATCAAATAAATGAGATTTATAGATATTGAATAAAACTGAAGACAAAAACTAGTTTGTATTTTTGAAATTCAAAAACAATAACTTCTTAAGCAGTTCACAAGTCATAAACTAAAATTGTTTTTATTACATTCATGTGAAGCTGCAATGTTGACTTTTATTCAGTTCCATTCATTTTAACTCATTTCAAAGTGTGGAAAACTTGGAGAAAAGCAAATTTTTTTAGTATCAAAGCTGCAGCGTGATGCTGCTTTACACATAATCGTTGGGTACATTACGTGATTTTTATTTTCATCTATCAAAATTATTCATGCAAATTTTGATGTGAAAATTTTTTTTTTCAGTCTCCCACACAATTTTATCTTTATATTTCCCCCCTATAGTTGATACTTCAATCATCGAAAAATGTTCCAAATATTTTATATTCCTGTGAATTTGTTTCAATTTCTGCAATATTGAGATTGGTTTCACTTTCAATCAATTAATTTAACTCGATGCTATTGTAATTCTTCATACCATAAACTTTCTTGAAAATTGGTATTTTATCTCTTTTTTTGATAACCAAATTCAAAATTTGAATAGTGTTTATATTATCTCACATCCTCCTTATTGTCCCTTCCATATTTCCATTGATAATTGAGATTAGTTGAATTTATATTTTTATGAAAACAAAATGTTTCCTTACTTTCTCAAAACTTTCAAAAATCAACCACTTTGATAATCTCGCAACTCCTCTGGATTTTTTCAATGTTTCGATTGGTTTATCCAAAATTTGACATATATGTTAATATAATGAATCTGACTTCAACTTCCTCTTCAAATGATTGATAACAAACTTCATCATCTATCATATCTATCGCATACAAATATTCATTTTATTATAATGACACATTGATATTGAAAGAACTTTTTTTGTCCTGAATTTCATATCCATACATGTGACTATAATCGGAAGATTAATATGGATTGCTTTTTAATTAGTTTAAGGTTCAATAAAAACTATTAATATTGAAATCACTTCATTTTAAGACTATCGGTGTGAAGGGGCATCTTAGTCTGAATTATGATAATTGTGCTTATTTGTCAAAAACCTTAAAGCATGTCAGAAATTTCTTCATTTGTGTCGCAGTTTTAAATTTGGATTATTTGGATAATAGTGGTTTGTGATATATCCCTTGATATTATTTCATCGAAAATACTGTATTTCTAGGGACATGAAAATCATAAGCTGTAACTATAATTGTATTGAACAGATGAAAGTAGGTAGATATTTTCTTCTTCTCCAACATTGACATATACATTCGAAAAATAATGTATACGTATCATTTTATTAAGGATGAAGTTTTGGTTATAAAAATGTGTTAACGATATTCTCAGATTTGTTTGTACTGGGTGATTCAATAAAGGTAACGAGGTACCGTATGTTCTAGAGTTGGGGGAAAAATTCTCATGGGAAAATCGGAACCAAAAAATTTATTGAAAAGGTTTTTTAGTCCATAGTTTTTCGCTAGGTGGCGCAATCTAGGACGTACAAAGTATAACTGGACTATTTATAAGATATTTCTCAATTTAGGTTGATAAAAAATATCAATTCTTATTCTACAATTGAAATCATTTTTTTGTACCACCTATTCTGAAGTGGCGGGGCAAGTACTCTTTCGTTGTCATGGAAAAGGCTGATCTGTTGATTTTGAAAAATATAGAGCATGAAAAAGGTAAATATATATAGCAACAAATGACAACATTTTCAGTTTTTCAATCGGCAACTAGATGGTGTTATATAAAACCTAGACTATTCATGACTTTTACTGATAAATTCCAAATGAAATGATGCTTTTACCAAAGAGAAAGAAGGATAAAGGTCTCAAAGCATATGGAAGGAGCTGGAACAAACTTTATGCGCAGTCTGTAGCCTATGGATCTTCACATCAACTAAATGAGCTATCAAAACCCGCTTCCCACTACATTCGGTTTTCTCATGACAACTTCTTTCTCAAAACTCTAGGACATAAGGTTTTCGAGATATACTAGCTCGTTACCCTTATTGAATCACCAATCACATAATTTGATTGTTATTAATTTTTGGTTGAATTGTGAATCTCACTCGTATATTTTCGAAATGTTCCTTTTCTCGATATTCAGTATATTGATGTAAATAGTTCAAATATGGTGTGCGAGGATAATTTTATTGTTAAAGTGTACATTGTTTATAATTCATAGTATATTGTAATATACAGGCTGTTTCAGAACAATATAATAAATTAGGTTAATAGAATAAGTGAATTTAAAATTAATATTCTTCTGTATTGTAAATATATTTCCCAAAACATTGTATATATAGTGAGAAGCTGTAAATATCCAAATTGTATATTATTCATTTCAAATTTTATTATACAGGGTAAAAATGTGTGAAAAATGTGAATCTAGTCATACAAATGTAGGTAGAATATTACTGATATTGATAGGTTAACCTGTGTTATTGAGGCAGCGAACAGAAATTTTTCTTACTTCTGTGGATTCCATTTAATATTCATTCTATTAACTTTTAACGCTGAAAGTTTTTATGCTAATCAGTGACATATCCAAAAAAATGGGGATGGCCATTATTGTGCGAGATAATTTTAAATGTCGAGTCAGGTCAAGTTATACTTCATTTGGAGTCTCGTTTCAAGTTCTTTTGAATGACGATATTGCAACAAAAATATTACTACAGTCAAAAGCGCTCCTTTCGTGGTTTAAAGGTCACTTACCATATGTATCAAATCATAAGACACAGAGGTTACCAAAATGTGAGATTACAAGTATATGCAGAAAAAAATGATGGTTGATGTTTCCTGCACACTGGTAGATGAATTTCCACTTTTTCATTCATTCTCGAAATAATCTATCAGATTAAGTACCATTTTTTTTGCTTGAGGATGCAAAATACCGGAAAATTGCTTCTTATTATTCATATTGTCACTTTAAATTGTCAAAGTGACATAACTGACAATTAAATGAAAACTTGGCTGGTGAAAGACTTTTTAGAATCCCTGAAAAGTAAATACATATCCTTTTTTCTCCCGTCAAAATTGCATGAGTCTGTCTTATTCATCTAACGGATTTTATTTGGAAGTTATGATTGAACGCAATGAAAGGAAACAAAAACGGTGAGTATATTGTGTTTGTTGAATCGTATGACCCGCTTGATAAGACTGCATTTGACTAAATCTATTCGACAGTGCTAATATATTATAATATATTTGTTTTCATCATCACCTTCGCTCCCCTGTTATTAGCTTTTTACTTTATTTCGTTTTAGCAGTTTTAGCAATTTGTTTTTAACACTATACTATTCCATTCAACTCTCTCTTGGTAATGAGTCAGTAATTGACTTTTGCTATTTTCTAGGACTAAAGCTTTTTAATACAGGTTAATGAAATGTACTCATAAATAACAGGGTGTATTTTTTAAGTAGTACAAATATTTTAAATGTATGGTTCAATATGTATCTAATGATCCAATTTTTTTGACGTTGTAAGAGCGGCTACAGTATTTCTACTTAAGAAATACACGTAAGGAACCAACTCATAAGCCATATCGAAATATTATACCAGTTTTAATTGTTGTAAATCAAACTGTAAAGTAATACCTTCTACCCCAATATAATAGGTTGTGTAGGTTATTGAATTTCCACAATTATTTAAATCATTTTTTATATTATAGTTAAAATAATACCCTTCTTGGTGTGCGTCATCGATTGTTAATGTCTTTCTAACACATTACGCAGGAAGAAATGGAAAAAAAAGCAGGTCTGTGATTAATCCTAATCGAAACATCATAATAATGAACTGTTTAAATGTATTACAAACGTGAACCCTAATCTTTGACTTACAATAATTTGATTGGTTGATGTTTAGATTACGCTCAAGCTCAACCTATCAATCGAGAGTTTAAAATACTGAGAAGGCGTTACTTTCATAGCGGCAATAAGTCTTATGTCTTTTTCTACTGTCACACTGACAGTTCTTGACAGGTCTGTACTTTGTTGTTTACGGTCAATTATTATTTATGAAAAGTGAATATTAATCTTATTGCATTATTTATATGAATAATACAAAAATATGCCTGAATACACGGAAAAACATCAGTATTTTGAGAGTTCTCAAGTATTTTCAGTTAGAAAAAGAAGCTGGTAATTATTAATTGCATATCCTTTTCGAATTTGGCTAAATACAATCCTGAGGATCTTATTTATCAAATTTAAGGTTAGCTATATGTCAAAATAGCAAATAAAATAAACGACATGCCGAAAACCCGGATATACGTCACAATCGATGACGCACACCAAGAAGGGTATTATTTTAACTATAGAATCGTTTGTGTACAATTTGTAAATTTTTGTAAATACATTCCTCAAGTGATACTTTGATGTGCAATCTGTAATGAACAGTATTATAGAATTTTATTGATCAGCAATGTTTATAAAAAATCTAATATGGTAGTTGCCAGTTGCTTCTGTCATATTACTGAGCCCTAATTTTTTATATACATAAGCTGAAAACAAATTTTCCCCTAACCCCCTGTAACTTCAAATCCTACGCTTACTATCGATTAAGAATGTGTAATATTGTTATTTTACTGATAGTATGTATGTACTGCTACTATTTTATGTTAATAAAAAACTATTTCTCAATGTTTGCTCTTGTTTATTCCCATAAAATCGCAAAAATAGTATATTATGCAACGATCATGTAATGATGGTTATTAATACACAAGCATTAACCAGGATACGAAACGAGCCAAAGGCAAGTTTCGTATGGTTAATGCGAGTGTATTAATAATCATTACATGAGAGTAGCATACACTATTTTTCCTAACAAGAAATTTGATTTGAAAAAAAATATAAAAAAAAGCGGATCCTGAACCCGGCATGTACAGACCGAAAACAGCCTTATGCAGTGCAATTTGCTACTGTGCTACGGGACCACATTATTGAACTAATAGCATAAAGCGTATAAGGTATGTTACTGTTATACAAAATTAGTGATAAATTATTGTAAACAGAGATTAATAAGCTCAAATATGTAATATCCACGTTGGTCATTAAGTATTCTTGGTCTAGTGCTCGACATTTCTTTTGAAAACTAACGCAAACATTTGCTCACAAATAGCTAATGATTTGCTCTCGTGCTTCTGACTGAGATAGTGAAAAGATAGTCTTCTATTTAAGCATAAAGTTGAGATTCTCGCACTCCGCGATATGGTGGCAACGATGACCGATGTAGTGAAATATACAGGGTGTCTGGTAATGGATTCAATATTTCGAATTATTCTGACACCGGCCCTGTCAAGACTCGCCGATGCCGCGCCGCCCGCCCGCCTAGTTAAAGTCGTGTCTGAACTTGCATGAACTTGTTGGATTTTTCTCTAATATAAATACGAATGCGAATGATAAACATTACTCAGTTGTTTCCGGAATTTCAAAAAAGAAAGTGTACCTATATAAGTGTTCACCAATGACGGAAGTAGATTTCAGACATTTGAAAATTAAAGTGAATTGATATTATTGTTTGCCAGTGTTGGAAAAGTAAGTACCTACCTATCTATTTGTTAGCAGCTTGTATCTGCGGGAAAAACAAACCCACAAACAGTAGGTTCTGAACCATTCCAAGAATAAAGATTTCATAGGTCAAGGAAAATTATAACAGTATTTTTTTCACTTTCTTAAACTATCTGATTTTAAGTATTTTCAAGTGATGCGTGCGTTTTGTATGGATAGTCCTAATTTTTTATCTTTATAAGTGCGTAAATAAATACTTAGTTTTGATTGTGTTTTGTAATGAATAAATA
Organism: Galerucella calmariensis; assembly: GCA_910591675.1. NCBI lineage: Eukaryota > Metazoa > Arthropoda > Insecta > Coleoptera > Chrysomelidae > Galerucella > Galerucella calmariensis. The sequence goes on along the minus strand of CAJUYG010000701.1, from coordinate 116,833 downwards.
TGTTGCGTTTAGTAAGTGACTAAGTACACGTATAAAATATATACAAAGTAAAAGTATAAAATAAAATTAAATACCTACATTTATTTCGAAAAAGAACAGAAAGTTCAGGAATATTAAAATTCTATTCCAGCTAGCTCTACTTTAATTTCATTACAATTCTTTAAATATATTATTCTATTAAAAAGCCACATCTATTATGTTTGTTAAATCATCTTAAGATTACTTAACAAACATTTTTTTCATATTTACAGGTAGGTAATTGATACGAAACATGGCTGAATCTAAGAAGAAGTGTCGATAGTACAGTGTTGAATATTTGAAATTTGGTTTGCTTCCATCAAATACAGACAAGCGATTGCCCATGTGTCTTTTATGCAACAAAGTCTTGAGCAATGACTTTAAGAAACCATCGAAGCTGGAAGATCATCTAAGAAGGTGTCATCCTGACAAAATAGGTAAGGATTTGAAATATTTTCAAACATTGAAGGAAAAGTATGAAAAAAGACCCACCGTGCATAGTATGTTCGCTTCAACGTCTGAAAGCAACGACGATGGCTTGCGTGCATCTTATAGTAAAATCTGGGAAACCGCATACCATTGGAGAGGAGTTAATTTTGCCTGCTGTTGAAGAGGTCTTAAAAACTGTCCTGCACAAATCTTCATTTGACATACTTAAGAGAATTCCTTTGAGTAACAACACTGTACAAAGACGTATTGATGAAATGAGCTCTGATGTTGAAAGTTTCTTGTGTTCTCTGCAAACAACTCATTTTTCTATTAAACTGGACGAGTCAACTTTACCTGGCAATGAAGCATTATTATTGGCATACGTTCGATTTATCAAAGGCGAACAAATGTTTGAAGAGTTACTATTCGCGAAAACTTTGAAGACTGACACTAAAGGTGAATCAATTTTTAATGTTCTGAATAATTTTTTTACGGAAAAATCAATTGCATTCACAAACATTATTTCGGTGACAACAGATGGAGCTCCTGCCATGGTCGTGCGATATCGTGGGTTCATAAGTCATCTTAAAAGGATTATACCAGAGGTAATTCCAATTCACTGTGTCATCCACCGACAACATCTAGTAGCGAAAAAATTGAGTGATAGATTGCACCAAGCGCTTCAATTTGTGATTAATGCAGTTAACAAAATAAGAAGCAATGCATTAAATACGCGCTTATTTGCACAATTGTGCGAAGAAAATGATGAGGACTTCCAACGATTGCTGCTACATACCGAAGTACGCTGGTTGTCGAAAGGTGCATGTCTATCAAGATTCTATTTGCTTTTCGACTCTGTTTTAGAGTTTCTGAACACTAAAGATCCTGTTTTAAAAGAAAACCTCATGAATTTCAAAGCAGACATTGCGTATTTGACAGATTTTTTCAAAAAATTCAATGACCTCAACCTGAAATTTCAGTTTTTCTTGGTAAACTGAAACTTATAAAGCAAAATATTGGTCGACGTGAATTTTCCCAGTTTCCAAATTTATCGCAGGTAGAATGCCTCGACGAAGATATTCAGACGTATGTTCAACATTTGAATGTCCTGTATGATGATTTCAAAATCAGATTTGAAGACATTCTGTCGATGGATATACCACCATGGATAATAAATCCATATGATGAAACTGAAGTGGGAAATGTGGTACTGCAAGAAGAGCTACTCGAGCTTAGCACTAATGAGGAGCTCAAAGTAGCATTCAAAAGAGGGTATCAATCATTTTGGCTGCAGGCACAAATACCTGAAAAATATCCAGGACTGTGGGGAATTGTGCAAAAATTTCTCATAGTTTCATAGTTTCCTTCGTCATATCTTGTCGAACGCAGTTTTAGTGCCGTAACAAACTTGTTGACAAAAAAACGGAGCAGATTAAATATTACAGAGCGAGGAGATTTACGGTTATACTTAACAAAATCAAGCCAAATATTGATAATTTGCTGTCAATCCACCAAGTACATCCCTCCCATTAAAATTATAACTCTTATTTCAGATCGAGTCTCAGATTACAATGGTAATCTGAGATAATTTGATTATATTGCGACTGTTTTTAAAATAATAATCATTATTAGTTTTGATGTTAAATTTTGATTCTACTAAGACTGTTATAACAACATAATTAAAAGTGTAGTAATTTTTGTGTTTGAATAAATAGCTACAAAACAAGAAAATATTTATTTTTACTTTTTACCACTCCGAAGTGGGAGCTTATTGGTTTCTTGTACTGTGGGTCAATCTTGGAATACAAAAAAGTAAAGTAGGAATCCAACTGTTGGATGAAGACGCTTTTTAGACTGGCCTTAAAACTTAGCTCAAATGACAATACTCACAGCATAATCAAAGCAATATAAATTCTCACCTTTTTTGCGAAAACTTTTAACTCATATATTTGATTGAAAAATAGCCACAACACAGATTTACATAGACATATACTGTTTCGGGTTTTGGAAGTAAGTTAGTAAATGTAATAGCTGCAGGGGGTCCACCAGATCCAGCAAAATGTTTAAAGTGGTCTATGAGAAAAAAAAGTATAGGAACCTCTGGTCTACACGGAACCGATGCCACAAACCATCCAGCAGCTGAAGGACCGCATCACCAATGCTATACGTGGCATACCCGTGGCGATGTGTCAAAACGTTTTCTGAAGCTTACGCTCCAGATTAACAGCTTGCTTCGAAGAAGACGGTCGGCATTCAAGCGATACTCTGTTTAAACATTAAATCGGCATATTTACTATGTCTAATAATGCTAATAAACCTGTTATATCATGTTTTGGGGTGAGTTTTATTGCGTTTAAACCTTATATTCATTACCGGACACCCTGTACTATCAAGTATATCATATACTTCGCTGTTACCTTACGTGTACATTTCTCAAATATCTCCCGTTCAGTAAATTTAAACGTTCCAAATTTCGACTGAAGAAAACAAAAACATCAACCCCAAGATGAAAGGGAATTTATTAACAGAAGTGTGGGGTGAAAGATGATGGTGGAAATGCTTTAACGTGAAAAGGGATCTTTTGTTGAAGGTAATTATTATGTTCCGTTCTCTAATAAAGGTCTATACAGGGTAGCGAGAAACTCTCGCACCAAGTCTTTTTCTTTGGAAATAAAAACCATATAATTATCAAATTTTTTAGTTATGAACAGTATTGTATTCTTGGTTTTTGAGAGGAGCTGCAAAAAAAGGAAGAATACAATACCGTTTATAGCCTCAAAATTTTTAATTATATGTTAATTATTTTCAAAGAAAATAGCTTGGTGCCAGACTTTCTCGCTCCCCTTTATATACAAGCACATCTCAAAGACTGGACTTTCAGAATTCGAAAAGAAATTAAACTATCACTAGCTATTCAATAATTGAAATAACTCGAATTATTGTATTGGTACTTTCTTATTTTATTTACATTTCAACCGACAAATGATGAAAAAACTTGTAAAGAAATTTTAAATTATTAATAGCCATTCAATAATTAAAATAACTCGAATTATTGTATTGGTACTTTCGAATTTTATTTCCATTTCATCCGACAAATGATGAAAAAACTTTGATAAGATCAAAACAGATTTCTCAGATGCCTAGTTAAATACCAAAACAGAGAGATATGCTTATAAAAAAGAGCTATTAATACATAAATGGATAAATAATACATGAAGTATCGCTTTTTAGATCTCAGTGATTGTGCATTAAATTGTTAACTTTTGATATTCAGATGAAGTGTGGGTAATTATTAGTATTGTCACATTGCTGCGTTGAAGGCCGACATTGGCACAAGAAGTTTTAAAAATGTGTTATTGGTATCTTCATAAAGGTGGTTTTGAGCCGCGTCTAGTGGTTTCAATGGTCTCAGCGCCAAAAATTTCCTTTTTCCAAGACAACCTCGATAAATGTTCATTTCATTAACGTAAGCTCATTCCGACATTTTGTACAGAATTTCATTTTTCTACAACCGTGCGTTTTAACCCACTTTCCCGCACTAGTGCGGAAAAGTAAAATTATGCAAATTTTGATGTAGGATATCTACCCTTACAACTAAAATTACTCGCTACTATACTGAAATACTATCGCAGTCTGAACAGAGCTCCACATGCGTAATTTCATGAAGATTTCAAGCCAAAAAATAGTTATTCACTTAACTGGGCAGAGCAAGTAACAGATATTCTGCCGCGGCTAGAATTACATTGCCGAAGCAAAGCCAAGACCGAGGACTCTAAGCCTCTGACAGATGATACCGAACTAATTAATCAATCAATGTCAATCGGAGAAAAACTTAAAACAACTGAAATGTTTGAAAATTTGGTTGGTATTAACTATAAAGGAACATTAGTTGTTATTTGTAATTCCGTACCATAATTGTAATTGTAACCTGTATGGTGTACTGAGCTTTTATATTAAATGAAAACCCAAGTAAATCATTGATTATCTTCAGTTTATTGAAATTCCAAATTTACATTTAATCACAATCCTCTCCAACTTTTTTGTTACCATCACGTCCAAAAAACTTAGCATCTCCACCAAATCCAGGATAGCCTACACCTGCAAAACCATCATACCCATCAAATGAACCATAACCGACACGTCCAAGGTAACCAGGTCCATACGTAGCTACACCATCTAATCCTTTATAACCTACACCTGCAAAACCATCATATCCATATGAACCTACTCCATCAAATGAACCGTAACCAACACGTCCAAGATT
>CAJUYG010000701.1:73831-92122 GCA_910591675.1 Galerucella calmariensis | reverse complement strand
AATGGTCTTCACAAACAAAAGTAATGCTCTTCTCTCAAGTGTATTTTTGCTTGTGCCACCAGGTAAAGTAACAAATATTTTGTCTGGAGTTTTAATAGACGTTGATTTACACACTGGAACAATGCAATACTTGGAATAGGTACAAAGTTTTTTTTCGGCTTTATCCATTTTTAAAGCTTTCAGAAACAAATTAGGTCACAAGAACTCAGAGCGTGATACACGAATAAGAACGTAAACAAATGACGTCACACCATGGGGCAGCCATCTTTATGACGTAAAGAGCGTTTTGGCGGAATTTCAAATTTTATGATTTTTATGAGTTTTATAAGTAAAGCTTATATTTTTTCGAAAAAATAGGCAGTTAGGAGACCTGATAAAGCGTCAATTCCCACCAATAGCAAAATTTATGCCTGTACCCTATTGAGGAACAGAACGATTAGAATAAAACAGATCACTGTTAAGTTACATTCTTACACGTGGAGTTCGGGTTTTGAATACGTTAGGACATATGATCTCCGATTTACCAGTTTCATTCGTTCCTTTGATTCTGGTCAGATATCATTTTTTTTCTTTCCCCGCACTTTTGCAGCCGGCAAGTTTCAAGAGCCTTCCGTTAAGTTTCTGTGACGTTTCCGCTATTTCTGGAGTTATCAGTGCCATTCGCTAAAAGCTGCAAACAACCCAGCCTTTCACGATAATTTTCTTTGTCATATCTTCAGCGTGTTGATTATCATAACTTCTTATTCCCAAAGTGAGTTTTTGGAATATTCAATTCATGTGAATTCAATAAATAGTTAATTTCTTCAATTTTTAAATTGATTATTCAAGATTTATTGAATTGGATACAAATTCCTATTTTCTTAAAGCAACTGTTTCTAGCTTTCCACCTTCAGCATTGATTTTCCATTGCATTTGTTTCGGTGGTTTTCAAACTAATATCCATAATAATACTCATACCAGTGATACCGTATGAAATAGATTAGCTGGTGACGAATTCCACTCTCCTGGAAGCATTTAGTTTCCAAATTGGCGACCGATAAAATGGTTCTTAGCTAATTGATGAGTTGGTGTGTTTAATTAATATTGAGGTTTGTTAACTTTTTTTCATAGGTTTCTCAGGCTTCCGTGAGTTAAGTTCTTATTTTTGGACTACCCTCCGTAACATCTGGTTTTCATTATTTCCATCTACGTTGAAAACATATAGATTTGAAAATATTGTAGAATCTCATATACGAGCAGCAGTGAGCAATATAAATTAAATTATACATAGAGGACAGCATACTCCCTGGAAACTCCTGCTTTTGTAGACATTATCTTTCTGTTTTTCTTTAGCTTCCTCTCTTTCACTACATAATGGCTATAAGCAACATAATTATTTGCAGAGTCTGTATAACGCAATTTCAGGTACTTTTGGCCCCAAGAGTTAATTATATTTTTTTGTGCTCTCTTTTTTTTCTTGAGCCCCTTTTCAGCTCCGTTGAAGCTAATTTATTTAACGTTGAATTGATTGTTGTTTTTCACCATTACTTCAATTATTCCAGTGAAGAAATTATAACAGGTTTACTTGAATTATTTGGTTCATAATTGTCAGTACATGATCATGCTGATAAAAATGTGTGTTCATTTTCCTCACAAGCAAGTATCACCTACCTCTAGAGTGATTAGTCACACATATTCACACATACACATACATATACACACATACACATACATATATACAGGGTGTCCCACGACGATTAAGACAAGTAATATATCAGAATTGGGCAGTAGATAATTATAATTTTGGGTGTGTAAACTAGAGCAAATGTTGCATCTTTTCTTGTTATTGTGTTACCCAATGAAATATTTGTTTTTGGTCACGTGACGTCGCATTCAAAATTATTAATGGGACAACCTGTATATTTGTGCCTTTCTGTGTTCCTTCCGATAAAACACTTCCAACTAATTAGCACACTTGGGGTCTAAAGTGATTAATTCAAGAGCTACAGGTACCTACTTGAAGTTAAAAGAATTCATAATTGAATCCCATGTAATTTTCGGCAATCTTACATTCGTACGTAATGATTAAGACAAACCAATATTGTCTTATCAATCACTTTAGACATCAACTGTGCTAGTTAGTTGGAATTGTTTTATTGGGAGTAACACAGAGAGGGACAAATATACAGATTGTCCCATTAATAATTTTGATTGCGACGTCACGTGACCAAAAACAAATACCTCATTGGGTAACACAATAACAAGAAAAGATGCAACATTTGCTCTAATTTATACTTTGGCAAGTTTATCTGAAACCGTGAAAGGAATGCAGTCGAAAACATTCGACATTGCCACGTTTAACTATGAAAAAACTGAAATGCTAACTATGTAGTGATAATAATTATAAATGGGTCTTTTCATTATTATCAATATTAAAAATATGATTAAACGTTAATATTTTAATGTACTTGTTTCCTTGGATTTATTCTATTAACATTATTTTTTCAATTTATGAATATTAAAAAATGAACACTTTTCCAAATTTGTTATGGGATTCTTCAAGCTCTGGCTGCGTTGTACGAAAACCATGTATCTATGTATGTGTGTTTTTGGGATGACATTCACTGAGACCTAAAAGATCTATTGTGCCCCCTTACTTCTACTCAGTTTCTGAGGAGACTCTCAGAAACTAGTAGTTCCTTTAGTCCTATTTTCCGGAGGAGTTTTGGGATGTCTGCAGGCTTCAACTTAGGCAAATGTTCCTCTTCTATCCAGTAATCTCCCAGGTGCGGTGCTATAGGATTCTGAAGAGCTGTGCAGTTGGAAAGTATGTGGATGGAGGTTTCTTCTTACATTCCACAAAATCTGCATTCTTCTTCCTCCACTATTTTGAGCTTTTTCAGGTGCCCATTCAGGCGACAATGTCCCGTTAGGATCCCTGTTAAAACTCTCAGCACAGTTTTACTTTGACTTATGCATTCTTTTGATCTCAACAGGTTGTAGTCACCCAAAAGAGTCTTCGATTGTATAAGCCCTACTAGATCTTTCCAATGGTCAGTTCTTCTCTTTTACATTGGGGCTGATTCCGCAAAAGGGTTCAGGCCCCCAGAAAGGTATTTCAGTCCCCCTCTTTGCTAGTTCATCTGCTATTTCATTTCCTTCTATTCCAGTGTGTCCTGGAATCCATAGTTAGGTGACACCATTTTGGAACTGATTACACAAGAGCTCAGTGCCTTAATGGCTGCTTGACTATCCGACTACGAAAACCATAATTACCACACCCTCCTAATTACATAATTGGTGATTTTTATCGAAAGTTGACTTCTTATTGGCAAGCGCGTGCGTGTGTTCCTCCCTCTCACTTCGTCAACTGACTAATATTGATTTATCCAGTGGCATTGGTATTGTCAGTGACCTTTGTATTTACGGGTTTACTTGGTAAAATAGGTACCGTACGCCATTTGTACGCTTATGACAGATATGCGCCATGTTCCCTCGCCTCTTACCGATGCCCCGTAGCTTCAGATAAACTTGCCAAACTATACCTCCGTTAATTTCTCACGAATAGGAGACATAGCGCTCAGGAGCCCGTATCGAAATGTGTTTTCCTCCAGGTGGCGGCACTGTATCTGGAGGTAGTAGAGATAAGAAAGAGTACTTCCAATGAGATAGCGTTAGCGATGTACTGAATACAAGTTACATTACCATTGCCATTAGATTAAAAGTCGCGCTTAATCAAAAATGACTGATGACATAACGGGTACGTGTTCATAATATTATATTGAAAACTGACAGTGTACTTGTCAGTCAGACGACGGAGTAAACGCTTCTCGTGATGCGTTTCCGAATTATTTTTAATTTTTGTCCTCAATTCGACTAGTAGTGGAAAAATTGTGTATACACCATGGTGTTGAAGACATTCATAACCTCGCACCTTATTCCGCTCGGTCGAAGCCCCTCGCGAAATAACCTTGGTGCTCGGTCAATAATAATAGTCTCCATGCACCACCTTGGTGTATAATATACTATTATCCTTATAGGTAATCCAACTTCTCAGTTGGCTAGAAGAAGCAGTGATTGAAAACTTCACATCTAGTGGCGGAAAAAAGATTTTGGTTATTAGAGTTTTCGCCAAATACTAGTTCTGGATTGTCACAAAGGTTTTTGTATGGTCTTGATCGTTGAAACTATGGGCATTCGTTAAATATTTGACAGTAAGCTATGAGTTGCATACTTTGCCTTGTGAGGTTTTCTTTTAGTAAATAGGTATCTATGGGTAAGTCTAGTGTGATCAATAAACATATTTGCACTTTGTACTTTTCTGATTATGTTTTGTAGATCGATGTAGGCAGTGGCTGTTTGTCTTTCATTTCTTTCAGTTTTTCTTTAGTTTGAATATTTTCTAAACTTTAAATTTTCTATAAATCTTCAAACTTTGGTATATTTAGAAAAAAATGAATTAACAGTACTGGAGAGGCAAATTAAATATTCTATTTCTTCTATAGTGCTTAATTTCATACAAATATTTGTTAATCTGCATTTTTTATGATGAATTTTTTGGTGACACCTATCTATTTGTGGTTTGAATCTCCACATCTGATAATTTAATTGCATTTCGCAACAAGTTCAGATTCTTATTGATTAATAATATGAAATTCAATAATTTCTTTCCGTTTTTGTTATTATGTGTGCTATCGCAAAATTGTTAGCATTTGGCTCCGTCTTGGTGGGTTTCTTCCTCCCAAACTTTCCAACTGGAGGAAAGGGGAGAGAAAGGCCATGCCTCGTTTAGTTTCAAGTGCGATATGGACAATCCACACGAGTCGAACAGCATATTTTCTCTACGACCCACTCAAGAAAAAATCTAGAAAATAAAAATTTCTATAAACTTTAACTTCAAATTGAAAATTTTACAATTCAATTTTATGCTTCCACTAATTTTTTTGTGGTAAACGTACAGTTCTTGAATGTCCAATTTGTATAATGCTACGGTTTCCCTTTTCAAATATACGATGCTGTTATAAGTAGATGTTGCCAGTCGGACTCCCTCATGAAGGGTACCGTACCATTATCTATAATAATGAATATTATGCTAAATATTTCAAACGTCTACCTGTTGTCGTTATTAATATCAAGCAGAATAATTATTTAAAAATAAAATTAACAATAAAAAAAACTTCCTCACGGGGAATCGAACCCGGCTCTACCGCGTGAGAGTCTGGTATGCTTACTACTCGACCACCAAAGAATATGCAAATCGTTTATCTATAACGTCAGATGTATTACATAATTTTTGCCTAAAAGGAACTAAAGTTCCTACCGTGTGTCCCGCGACAGGTTCTACCTTTTTCATTTAACGTATTCACCAATCACTAGTAATTACAATAATTATATTATTACAGTGAACTAATTTAAGAATCTAATAATCTGAGCATACATTTCTAATTGAGTTCTTAAACATACTTAAAGAGTTAACAAATGGATCAATATTATATTTATTGAACCATTCCAAACCTCTAGAAACAGATGAGTTGTAACCGTAATTTGTGTTATGATTTTTTATTGAAAATAATGGAGGGTTTCTAGTTCTATGACAAGTAACAAGAAGGTTAATTTCATGCAAAAGAGTTGGACAATCAGCTCCACCAAATAAGATTTTATAAACTAATATCAAATCAGAGTGAAAACGACGTGTTGTGATATCAGTTAGGCTTAGAGTGTTTAAAATATTATCGTAATTAAATTGTAGATACGTACCCATTTTTAATGTTGAATTATGTTATATATATTATCATTATTATTATTGAAAAAAAATTTCTTGCATAATTCAGAACCTTAATATTAATTTTAGGGCAATCTTAGGTAACTTTTGATTTGGTTTGTTTTTTAGTTTTCTTTATTGTGGTTGGTGGGAGAGAGTTGGTCAATAGACCTATCACTTAACCTTTTGTTCGCCATCTTTTTCCGATAAAGTGTATAAATGAGTTGTTTTCTTGTTATATGGTGAACAATGAAGAATTTAATATTAGTATTATTATGCAGTCCAAGCTCACCAATCTACAAGTTTTTCTGATAATTCATCAACAATTGGAAGCAAGCATTTTATATGAAGATCAAGGATACATTATTTCATCGTACCTAGGATGCGTTGGAAATTGAATATTTTGAATGCTGGTAGTTTCAAAATCCAGGAGGTGCAAGGAGTTGAAAATTTTGTTAGTATCGACCATGAAAAAACATTTGGTGTTTTTCGTATTTCCGTTCACATACATAAAGAACACCTCCTAATACTATTGTCACCATGACCCACCATGATTGATGTAGCCTGTATAGTGTACGGAGCTTTTAAATCAAATTAAAACACAAGTAAATCATTGACTATCTTCAGTTTATTGAAATTTTAAATTAACATTCAATCACAATCTTCTCCAACTTTTTTGTAACCAACACGTCCAAGATTGTCATATCCATCATATCCATACGTAGCGGCTCCATCAAATCCCTTATAGCCTACACCTGCAAAACCATCATATCCATATGAACCTACTCCATCAAATGAACCGTAACCAACACGTCCAAGATTATCAGCTCCATACGTAGCTACTCCATCAAATGAACCGTAACCAACACGTCCAAGATTGTCAGCTCCATACGTAGCTACTCCATCAAATCCAGCATAGCCTGCACGTGCTAAACCATCATACCCAAATGGAGCTACTCCGTCAAATGAACCGTAACCAACACGTCCAAAATTATCAGAGCCATAGACTACTCCTCCTTCGTAGCCTACGGGGTATCCTGAATCACACTGATCTTTGTAAACTTTTTTGGTTACCTTAACTTTGACAGCCTCTGGTACTAATTGAGTTTCTGGTACTAGACGTGTCTCTGGTCTAAGTTCAGTCTCTGGTACTAGTTTTGTATCTTTTACTAGTCTTGAGTGTTTAACCAAATGTGTTTCTGGTACTACACGTGTCTGCTTCACAAGTTTGGTCTCTGGTACTACTTCTGTTTGGCGTCTTACATGTGTCTCAGGTACTAAATGTGTTTCTGGTACAACTTGGGTCTCTGGTACCAAACGTGTCTCTGGTACTAAATGTGTGTCTGTGAATGTACGTGAGTCACATTCCACTTCTGGACGTGGATGTCCATGATAAATATGATTTGCCGAGCTGAAAATAAAAAATCGTTACTAAATACTGCAGATTGCTAATTATATTATCAGTTATACCAGTGAGTATCAGATGTTGATGAATATTGGAAAAAATCAAGAAATTCTGTGCGTAATCTAAGTTTCTCCAAACGTTGAGTAGGCGCAATGTATCAATAGATTCATATTTATTCATATATTGATATTTTAATAACAGAATGGTGAATATTTGCAATGTTCAATATTGTGTCTTACTATAAAAATTATGTTAGAACTTACCCCAAGTGGATGGCCAATAGGGTTACAAATACGTAGAAAGTTGATCTCATTGTAGCTGCTTTCACAAAACTCAATAAAATTACTGAAAATGTTTCTGGTTTTATAGTAAATTTGTGTATGGTTATTGCAAAACCTCGTGCTCCAGTGGCATAGTTTAGCACGTAGAAAGATTATTTTCGATTTAATATCAAATAACCAACGTTAGGTTAGAAAATGAATTATAAACCAAATTACAAACTTCGATGTAGATAATCTAAGAAAAGTTTTGTACCTCTTTGTTAATCCCAAGAAAATTTTTGAAACACGTTTGTTGTTTTTCATTCGTATATATTGCGTGAAGCTGGCTTATGTACGATAAAATTCCTGGAATTCTGCAATGACCATTTGTGTATAAATGACCATCACAATCGGGGACCCACTATTCAAACTTATACATTTATACAAAATCTCAGGTATAAAAAAATATTTCTGGTTGGTTGGTTTTTTGTTTCGAGCTTAAGTTATGGTGGGTTTGGTTTTGTCACTAATCCTCTTGATGATAGATAAGATGTTATGAAAATATGTATTATGAAAATATGTACTTGTCACTGAATATTAAGTCAAGTCAAGTCAAGTCAAGAAATTTCCTCTAAAATAATTTGGTCAGACCTTGTAGTTAAAGTTAAGACATTGTTAACACAACGTCCCAAGCGGAAAAAGAAAACGTTCATAGATTGTTTTTGAGTGGCTTTCCAGGAGGAGATTGCCTTGTCTGTGCCATCAATTTAAGAAAATGCTTTGTGACATTTTCAAAACATCACATGGAAGGATGGAAAAATTTTCTACAAACACAATATCACCTTTAAGTTGGTTTGTAGTGACTCTGCACACATTAAGTTACAAGGGGTGGAAAACTGGAAAATGGAATTAAATAGAATCTTCGAAGACTATTCTGCAGATGTTCACTATACTGACGAAACGGGATTATTCCATAGATCATTACCTGAGTAACATTTACTCTAATAAATGACAACTGTTATGGAGGAAAAGACCATTTAACAATTTTATTTTGTACTAATAAGGCCGGGGAAAATGAGTGCCTTTGGTAGTGGATGAAGCAAAAAGTCCAAGATGTTCCGAAGGAACATACCGATAAGTTATCTTTTGAATGGACCTTTAGTAAAAAAGCTTGGATAAACGAAAACATAATTTGTCATACAGTTGTTTTTATATAATACTTCTCTTCATCCCAACAATTTGATCTTTGAAAATATTAAACTGTTTTTTTCAATGCCGAAAACTACAAGTGTCAGCCAGTTCCAATATTAGGGAACTATACAAAATTATAATTCAAACCTCAATAAATTTTATTATAGTCTCCAAAAAGAACACATATGATGCCACTAGTTTCGGTACATTATTACCATCATCAGGCTACAATACAAAGAAATGGTACACTCAATAAACAAAGATCTTATGAAATTATTGAAACCAGAACTATAACTTTAAATGTAATTTGAAAGATGAACATTTAATTGAGAATATTAAGATTGTTAAAATTACATTCAAGAAATTATTGAAATATAAAACTACAAAATACAAAAAGGACATGAAATTGTTTTCAAATAAAAGTTTGATAATAACAAGCTATGTTAGTAGGTAGTCAAAATTAAAAATGTAGTTATCTGTATGAAACATACAATTCAAGGAAAGTCGGGTTGTTGCAAAAAATTAGAAATTCTCAGTATGCTAATACTAGTTATATTAAAATATTTCGAAAAATTGTACTTAATGTGGTAAGGAGAGAAAAGAAACATTAGGAATTATATAAATGAGGTATTATAAAAGATTTTTTTTAAACTGATGGCATAATGCCAAAAGGACTACAGTGAATTTTTGAATTTACATTTAATTTGTCCAAATGGATATTTCACAAGGGTATGATAATAGAAAAATGTGGAAAGGATGGAATTTAGAGTTCGACATTTCTTTCTATTGTAGCCTGATGATGGCAATAATGTACCGAAACTAGTAGCATCATATGTGTCCTTTTTGGGAACTATATTGAAATTTATTGTGGTTTGGACTATTGAACTGTTGAACCATTGTTTTGGATTTCATTAAACCACATTTGCGAAATGATGAGCTCTTGGAGTTGAAATTATAATTTTATATATTGGAGATTTTAAGTCAAAACAATACCTATGCCATCTCTAGAGAAAAAAGAAAGAAGCATAACATAAAAGTCAATCAGTTGGAAGTTACGAATGAAACCAGGATGACACCAATGTAAACTACGTCTTCACTGCGGGTATTCTCTCCTTTTTTTAGATTATTTTTGATATAGGATAATTGAAACTGTAGGTTTATAATACGAAAACGATAAATCTACAAGAGCCACAGCTAGACAGTTTAATGCTGCTTATCTCGGAAGAACTGCCACAGGTAAGTAGGTACGTAACTGAATTAATACAAAACTTTTCTGGAACGGGATCAGTTAATTGCCAATAAAAAACATCAACCACAACGAGTAGTTAACAACGTGGCTATGGGAGTTGCCGTTAGTGAAACAGCACAAAAATTTAACATTTGGTTGTCTATTCACTAACAGTGAGAGCTCCTACGGGAATAAACATTTATAGAGTGCGCATACGAGCTCTCTCGAAATTGCAAATGCGCACTTCATAAGTGTGTACTCTTGTACTCTCGTAAGAGCTCTCACTGTTAGTGAATAGACACCTTGGTATGGCATTTTTAGTGACCATATTTTATTGAGAGAAATTCAAATGGTAAGTCTTATCTACAACTACTCAGAGAAGCTATTGATCCCAAAATAACGCAAATATTGGGAAATTATGATACCATGTCAGAAGCTTTGCTAGCGTTTCAACAATGTGGGGCACCTCCACGTTACGCTCTCGATGTAAGACGGTTTTTTAACTTATCCTGCTCGGTGGATAGGTGGATGAGGACCAATGCTGGAATGGTCACTCAGGTCAACCGATTCAACCCCACTAGAATTTTTTTAATAGGGATATCTGGAAGCCAAAGTGTAGTAGTTATGGAGGCGAGGTCGCTAAATGGCGACATTCTCGAGCGCCCTCGAGGCCTATCAAAATCGAAAGATAAAGTCATTTCGAAAAGAAAAGCTAGTATGGTAAAAACCATTTTAGCGGTGGATATGGCGTGTACGGTTTTTCAAAAATGTTAAGAAAAACAGTTACTTGGTCATTCTCGAGCGCGTCAGATATTCATACCACGTAAGCCCCAAGTGCCTCTGATAACAACAGTATACCAATCTGCCGGTTTGCGTAGTGGGGGTAGGCATATAAAACAGTGGAAAATCCGAAAAAAAATCACTCCAGCGCGTCAGATTTTTGTAAGGGGTGTTAAATAGGTCCCAAGGAATCTCCCTTTAAAAAAACTGACGATTTCGGCGTGACGATAAGTTACGACAAATTTTTGAAAATGCAAAAAAAAGTTCTTTTGAATTACTCGAGCGCGTCAGATTTTCATAGGAGTGGTTTATCTCGGTATCCTCGAAGCATATTCTCTTAATCTGACAAAAATGTTGGTGGGTTCTCTTAATCTGACCGAAAAAGGTTTTTTTGTTTCTGGACGGCATATTTCTGTGAAGCGCTCAGTCTGTATCACATGTTCATGGCCCATTCCTCTTTTTTGCTTCAATTCCTCACATCGTTTTGCTTACGGTGCGTCCAAAAAACAATTTGAGGATCAACAGGCTATTGAATAATACAAATAAATGAAACTGTACATGTTAATAATACTTTTGTATACAGATACGCGTCACTTTTTCCGAGTCCACGAAAATTGTCGAGAAGCTTTAAAAAAAAAATCTGCGATATAATGAAAGTAACATAATCTAATCATCGTTGTTCCATATCAATTTTTGGAACACCCTCCGTTTTCGAGATATACTCAAAAAACGGGAGTTTGAGTTTTCATGATGCTTTAAGTCCAAAAGTTTCAACTTTGGACAAAAATGTAAAGAGACCTTTTTGGTGTAAAATAAAATTACCTTTTTTTATTTAAATTTTTTTTCGTAAAATGTATCGTTCGCGACTTATATGCCGCAACGCGTTTTTCGGAAGACGAAATGGTCCTCCACACTTCCGGTCAAGCAGAAACCGGCAGATTTTGTATTTTTAGTAAGTTTTAGATTATATTCTTCAAAATGAAAAAAAATAAAATCGCGCTCGAGAATGCTGGATTAAAGTTTTTTTTACAAGTTCGTGACCCTATAACTCGGCGGCGTCAAGGACTTATCGTCAGATTAGTCAAATTTAGTCTTAAAACACTAATATCTTAATCTGTCGCGCTCGAATATTTCAGACTATCGATTTTTTTTACTAATCTGATCGTCTATCCTAGGCTCGCGTCACTACATATAGAACTAATACTTTCCAAAGTTGTTCTATTAGGTCTAAGGTATCTCTCATATCTTTAACTGCCAAGCTCGAGTATTCCCGAAAAATCCCCTATTCGCCTCCCTAACTATAGCATGTATACATGTTTTATTACGTCAGTCAACTATTCAATAATGTTGACAAATAAAAGTGACGCCTTCAAAATCATGTGGGCTGAAGTTTCAATTGCAATGCTCGGATATTAAATTTGTATCATATTATTATATTATGTTTGTATTGGTAGAGTAGTCAGTATTTTGATTTTTTTGTGAAGATTCATTGTTATATTTTATCTATTTTCAAATTATGTCGCTTTGTCCATAAAATTGTGAAATGAAGCTTATCTGCCTCAATAATTAACGCCTGAGTGAACATCATCTTACATCTTACATCTTCACGGTAGATTTTTGGGATGAAAAACAAAAATATGATATTCCGGATTGAAGTTCATTTCGAACTATCAGAATTTAAGGTAACAATGAAAAAATCAGGAGATCATACATTCACGGATTCAAAACTTATTTCAATATGCAAAGTTTGGATAATGGTATTCGTGATTGAATTCTTAGTAAACTGCTTCGAAAATTATCTCTTTACGTGCCAAATTCAGACACAGAAGTAGGAATTTACGCAATTAAAAAAATTTATACCGATAATAGGTTCAGTTATTCAATTGTTAGTGTTCAGTGAGAATAGTAATAATGATATCGACGCTGCACGTATTTCTACTCTTATTAGTCGTTCATTACGGGTGAGCTTCAGCATCATATCTATTGTGACAAACAAGATTGAGCATAATTTATCTACAACTGTCATGTAACGGGAACGATTTGACACTATTTTCAGTGTTATAATGACGTATATTACCGCACTAGTGCAATAATAAGAATTAGGAAAAATAATAATACCAGAATTAAATATTAATTTCATATTATGAAGCTTGGGTCACATATCATCATCATAATCATTATCATCATCAACAACTTATCCATTATATATATATTTACTTATATTTTGATTTTGAATATTTTCTGATATCGAAGGAAAGTTTTCAATTTATCTCAAAATTTTCATTGCTGCTCGTTTTTTATTTTCAGCAGAAACTTCGATATAGCCTTCAGCGACAGAATTACTCCTCCAGCCACCATGTCTTTTTATATTCAAAAGATCTGGCACAGAATTAGCCAAAAGTGTGGTTGAAGATCTTCGAAAGCAATGTCCAGTATATTCTCTTGGATTAAGCAATTCAAGACATTGGGCCATTAATTTAAGCACACTACCAATAGTATTTATACCAATTAGTTGTTCCATGCATTTTCCAGCTCGGTATCCAACAAAAAATCGCTTGCATTAATAATGTCCATATCCCACTTATTACCTAAATATCTATTAAATAATACTATCATTAACAATAATGAGTATTTAGGTATCCAGTGATCAACTATTCATATTTTCAACTCCGGAAATCATATTCATCATGGACATACAGAGCCAGAAGCAGATTTTCACACATGTTCAGTACCAGAGACACGTTTGGTACCAGAAACGCAATTAGTGCAAGAAACGCATTTAGTACCAGAAACGCAATTCGTACCAGAAACGCATTTGGTAAGAGAAACGCAATTAGTACCAGAAACGCGATTATTACCAGAGTCAAGCACAGATCAAGTGAACAAAAAACTTCACCATGATCAGTATGATTTAGAATACCCACAAGCCTTCGATGGAGTAATCTCGCATGGATCTGATAGTTTTGGACGTGTTAGTTCATTTGATAGAGTAGCTCCATATAGGCCTGATGGTTCTGTACCTGTAGACCACCCATCACATGATGGAGTAGTTTCGCATATGATGGATACTTTTGCACGTGTGGGCCAAGGTTTACTTGACAAAATGACTTCATTTGGATCTGATTCACATTGGTGATGAATGTAAATATGTGAAATTTCCTAAATTAAAGAGCACCAATGATTAACCTGTGTCTTTTTTTTTTGTTTACTATAGTATCAAAGTCTATATATTCCAATAAGTCCGGTCACTCCTTAGTTCGTCGGAAAACGCCGGCATTTTTTGCGGGGATTCGTAAATCAGGTGCTACACCTGTTTTTGCTAGTCATTTGGTAGTATACGAGGTGACGGACGGTGAATTCATTTGTGAAGGAATTTACCGGGTGCAATTAAAAAATATGTTGACTTTATTCTTATTTTGAAAAATATTGGCGATTTATATAAATTATATGTCAAAAATAGCTACCATTATTGCTAAGTAACTTTTTAGAAATTTTGTTTTAACCGAGGAATGGAATGGAAAAAATCATAAACATAGACTAATACAGAATGATCAGCGAATGAACATTTGTGTTGATATAATCATTATAAAAGAAATAACACAGTTTAACATCTACTTGGGACAAAACGAATACAAATGAACAATTATTTAGGTCAAGTCCATTTGGAGTGTACTCTGTAGCGTTGTATTGAATAAATAAATAAAAATAATGAAATATTAACAAACAAATAAGTATTATGTACATTCTTAAAAATTAATAAATACTTGAATAGTTATAAATTTTCAAGATTTTCAATTTAGGATATTCTTCATTCTTTCCAAAGGTCCTTAGTGAGGAGTTTGCAAATTTCAGTGTATAATAGATTCGCACCCTTGAATATAAGGACAGCAGGTATTCCCATGGAAAGTTTGGGCAAGGATGCGAAAATGTGATAGTAGACAACTTGGTCTTTAAGTTCATTCCTATTCCTACATCATCCTGCACACATGAATCATTGAAATTTTCAGTGAATAAATTTTCTAAAGATATCAGATATTCACTAAAAATTTTTGGAGCAACTGTCAATCCTCCAAACCGTCCCTGCTTCCTACCTTCATAGATTTTTTTTCGCAGAATGATGTGGATTGGTCACAATCTTCCTTATTGCCAAAGTTTAGGCAAACATCGCATTTGTGTTTAACAAAACACTTTTGCAAAAAATATCCACCCACATAAACCAGGGCATTTCCTTCTTCTGTGGACAAATCCTGATAGTCTTTCCTTTTTATGTCCAATATTGGCTGACCATTTTTTTTTCTTGGCCGTCGTAAACAATGATCCTCTCTTTTTCAATAAATTTCAAAAAAACAATGATAATTGTTTATGAATAACAGTATTGTTTCTACACGAATTCACGCAACAATAATTTCCATAAGAAGGCATCGCACACAATCAGATAACGTTCGCACAAATTAAAATTCAAGATCACTTTCTTGGGCGCACCCGATACAACGCTCTGCTACACCACCGTGTAAGTTAAACAGAACTAGAAAATCAATAAATCCCACATCAGATGTGGGTTTTGCTGGTGAGACGGTGGGTGTCGGCAGGAGGGGGATTCTCGCGTCGTCGAGAGAGTGGCCGTACTTATTGGAATATATAGACTTTGATAGTATTTGATAGTATTGATAGGAAGTTTCTGGCAGAAATATAACAATCTGCCCTGACAGTAGACAAGCCCTATTAGTCTTGAACAGACAACGTCATACATCAGGGCTAGTGACACCAAAATTTAGCTTACGCCCCGGTAGATAGCAATATTATCCTTATGTGCCTTGTTTTCATTCTACCACTGAACCACCGA
The DNA here is from genome assembly GCA_910591675.1 of Galerucella calmariensis. NCBI lineage: Eukaryota > Metazoa > Arthropoda > Insecta > Coleoptera > Chrysomelidae > Galerucella > Galerucella calmariensis. Next base: position 76,675 of record CAJUYG010000701.1, on the reverse strand, counting down.
TGCTATATTAAAATTCTATGCAAAGCTGGTATTCGCAGTGCTGGTGATCTACTTGAATTTGTTCGGATAAATTTTTACTATTATTTCCACAATTTTTTTCGCGCGATTAAGGGGTCTAGCACATTTACTTTTCGAAATACAGGGTGTTGAAATTTTGGAAACTTAAATGTTTCAATTCGATAACTTTAAAATGGATGGATAAATTGATTTGACATTTGGCAGGTTGTTTTTAAATGTAAAAGGGCATATTTTGAAAGAAATTGTAGTTTGTGCAACTAGTGTGGATATGATGGCCATATCGCACGAGGACGAAGTTTGAGCACGACGCCGTAGGCGGAGTGCTCAATCGTTCCAGTGCGATATGGACAATCCACACGAGTCGAGCAGCATATTTTTTCTACGACCCACTTAAGAAAAAATCTAGAAAATAAAAATTTTTATAAACTGTAATATAACTTCAAATTAAAAATTAAACAATTCAATTTTATGTTTCCACTAATTTTGTGGTAAACGTATAGTTCTTGAATATCCAATTTGTATAATGCTACGGTTTCCTTTTTTAAATATACGATGCTGTTATAAGAAGATGTTGCTAGTCGGACTCCCTCATGAAGGGTACCGTACCATTATCTATAATAATGAATATTCTGCTAAATATTTCAAACGTCTACCTGTTGTCGTTATTAATATCAAGCAGAATAAATATTCAAAAATTAAATTAACAATAAAAAAAAAACATCTTCACGGGAAATCGAACCTGGGTCTACCGCGTGAGAGTCTGGTTTGCTTACTACTCGGCCACCGAGGCTTTACAAATTGTTTATCTATAACGTCAAATGTATTACATACTTTTTACTTAAAAGGAACTGAAGTTCCTACCGTGTGTCCCGCGACACGTTCTACCTTTTTACTACTATTTATGGAAAATATTTCATTCTCAATCATGCTAATTCGGCACCATAGTCTATTTTCATGAATAAGATGGTACTAAAATAACGAAGCATACTTATTTTTTTGTGGCTCTATTTTGCCCCTCTATTTTGATAGCCGCTGTTTTTGTCTAGCGCTATTTTGACTGACGCTATTCTGCTACAGAGCCAGTGGACAGACCTCTATACAGGATGTATGAACAGAAAGATGAAACTGTCAGTAATGTGTTATGCAAGTGCGCGGAGTTATCGTTAATAAGAGAGTGTGTGTTCGGTGAGTTTTTTCACTCAACGCCTACACCTGCCAATATAAAGGAGATGTCTCCCAGTGAGTCTTCCGAGTCCTATTTACATATTACTCAACTTCAGGCAATGGTTGGTAAAATTGGGCAGTGCAGTTTTTATTTAGTAATATTTCACCATACCAAGATCCGACGAAGAGCGAGCTTCAACCGATATTAAGTATGTATTTATAAGTAAACAGAATATCGATTGGCAAGCTATTTATTATATTGACAAAAAGCTTCCTGTAATGAAAACCCTTCAATAACTAAGGCTTTATTATTCACAAAACTAATGTTGAATTAGAATTCATAGAATGTCAAAATTACTAAACGTCATTTAGACAACTTAATAAAACATCATAGTAATACTACATTCTTCCACCCTTCAAATAGTAGTCCTTGAATCGTTCAGGCAGTCGACGTTCCCTGGTTGAACGATGAAGAGTATTAGAACTATTAGGAGTAGAACAATCTTCGGAAGTAGGAGAGTCTAAGCTACTTTCATCAGCAGATGGGTCTCCAGGTTTTTCACCTTGTAGAATATCCTCTGCTTGTTCTTGGTCTTCATAAGAAAGCGGTTGAAACTCCGTTTCTAAATCTCCTTCGCCGTTAGGAGCCAAGTGTTTTAAAGACATGGTTGTCGCCCTTCCATCTTCTGGCCGAACTCGGGCGTATTGCGGATTGACATCAATAAGCTCCACTTCTTCTACTAGAGGGTCATATTTACTCGATCGTACATGCTTCTTCATAAAGACTTTGTTGGAAGGAACCAGCCAGGAAGGTAAAGAACAACCATTGGCAGATCTATTATGTTTAAACATTCTTTCAAATGAATACGGTTTTACAATAAATCAGAAGAAAAGCAATTATGCTCAAACATCAATAAATCTGCTCGGATATAGAATAGAAAACAATACCATTTCACCTGATCCTGATCGTCTGAAACCATTGCTTAGTTTACCTCCACCGAAAAGCCCCAAAGAGCTAGAACGTATTATTGGAATGTTCGCACATTATTCCAGATGGGTATCTAACTATTCTGACAAAGTCAGAAGGCTTTTGAATACCAAAACATTTCCGTTATCTCCAGAAGCAAACAACGATTTTGAAAATCTTAAAACCGAGATATCGAATTCAGTAGTAAAAACAATCGATGACAAAGAACTCTTTGTAGTGGAAACAGATGCCTCTGATTTTTCTATTTCTGCTGTTCTTTCTCAATCTGGTCGTCCTGTAGCTTTCTTTTCACAAAAACTCAACGATAGTGAGCGAAAACATTCGGCTGTAGAAAAAGAAGCGTATGCTATAGTGGGTGCCTTAAAGAAATGGAGACATTATTTGATGGGTCGTCATTTCTTAATAATAACTGATCAGCGTTCTGTATCTTTTATGTTTGACATGAATCATAAAAACAAGATTAAGAATGAAAAAATTCAAAGGTGGCGCCTAGAACTTTCTTGTTTTACTTTTGACATTGTCTACAGATCTGGAAAACAAAATCAGGGTGCTGATGCCTTTTCAAGAGTGTGTAATTCCATTCAACCAAACAAACTCTACTCACTTCATTGTGACTTGTGTCACCCAGGTGTGACTCGAATGATTCATTGGGTAAGAACTCATAATCTACCATT
>CAJUYG010000701.1:24804-58831 GCA_910591675.1 Galerucella calmariensis | reverse complement strand
TAGAGAACCTTAGAGAAAATAAAAATAAAGATAAGGAATCTTCAGTTTCTAACTTAAATTCATCACAGGTTATGATGCAAAACAATCCCCAAAATTATGCTACAACGTGCAATTATAATAATTGTACTTTTTACATAAATAAGTAATTTTTTTTCACAATGTTATTATTTTTTTGGCTTTGTATAATTGAAGTTTGCAATAAAACGTTTAAACATATGATTTTTTAGTTTTTCTCTCGTGAAATAGTCATGTCGAATACCACTCAATTGAAAATTTTGTAAGGTAAAATTTTCCTTTTGTCGTATTCAAGTTTGTTGCTTCTAGGTAATTTTGCTCAAGACATTTAATGCAAAACCACTCGCCTGACGGCTCGTGGTTTTGTTAAAAATGTCTTTTGCAAAATTGCCAAGCAACAAACTTTCATGACAATCGAAACATTTTGCCGACAAAATTTTCACTCTCGTGGTATTATATATGAAAATACACCAATACACTACTAAAAATAATTGATTGAAGTGATTAAGGTATTTAATGACAATCTGAAAAGAACTACCAGGTCTACCCATCACTTGTCAAAAAATAGCTTCAAAAAACACAGTTAGCTGATAAGCCGAAAACGAATATTTTATTTAAAGCTCATAGGTGGGTTTGGCATCAAAAAAAGTTGAAATCTCAGCCACACATGATGATTGTGGAAAGATATTGTGAATTAACAATATTTTGGACTGGTTATCCAATGCCAAATGAGCAAAAATTTAAATTTAATACCCTGCTACAATAATAACGAACTTTGAATAGCTTAACATTTAAAATTGCCGACAAATTGTGCAAAAGACTATATTAAGCAAACAAGCCTATTGTTTTTTCAATGACAATGATTGTCATGTTTTTCAGTCATTATAAAATCTCTCACCTTTTGGACTTGTGCTGAAGGAGCAGATGAATATTTTGTTTGTGGTTGAGAATAACTGATAGCCTGTGGTTGATGAGCTTCAGTTTGATAGTACTGTTGTTGTGGTTGAGGTTGAGTTGCCACATATTCGGGTTGTGTTGCCTGTTGTGAATATGCTTGTTGTTGATAATATCCAGTATTAGGATCAACTGCTAATCGTTTTTCCTTGGGTTTTGCAGCTTCAGCCAAAACGGCAATGGTGATGATGGAGAACTGCAATTGACAAAAACTTTATGAAACTCCACTTTGATTGAAAAAAACACTGCATTCATTGATTTTTATTTTTAATTATAAAATTTCGGTGTTTTGGAAAGAAAGGCATCAGGGTGTCAAACAGATTGAGATTATAACAATCGTGATATGGTTCTCAAAATTTGGATATCACTAGAAGAGTTAATGCTTTCGGACGCTTTAGTTTTATCAACATTCAATTACTGTGACGTTTTATAAAATTCACATATAAGTAAATTTGATGAAGATTTGATACAAAAATTGCAAATCAGTTGTGTGAGGTTCATTCATGGAGCGAGGAAGAATGATCACATTAGTAAAGTCTATGGCAAAGGTGAAAATAGAACAACGAAGATTGTTACCGGGTGCTTGCTCCATGAACTTGTTTCACATAGAACTTGCCAGTGAAATTGAATTCAAAACTGATGTACATAATTCAAATAGCCGATACATCATAATGTATACTTTGGCAAGTTTATCTGAAGCCGTAAAAGGAATGCAGTCGAAAACATTCGATATTGCCACGTTTAACTATGGAAAAGCTAAAGTGCTAAGTATGTAGTGATAATAATTTAAAAAGGGACTTTTTATTATTAACAATAGTATCAATATGATTGTAATCAGTTCCAAAATGGTGTGGGAATGCCTAGACAAACTAAATGACTCAATGAACTAGGCGAGAACAACATAGTCACCTTACTATGGATTCCAGGACACACTGGAATAGAAGGAAACGAAATAGCAGATGAACTAGCAAAGAGGGGGACTGAAACACCTTTCTGGGGACCCGAACCCTTTTGCGGAATCAGCTCCAATGTAATATTGGAAGAAATAAGTAAAGCCGAGAAAAAGAGAAGATCTGACCATTGGAAAGATCTAGTAGGGCTTATACAATCAAAGACTCTTCTGGGTGACTACAACCTGTTGAGATCAAAAGAATGCATAAGTCAAAGTAAAACTGCGCTAAGAGTTTTGACAGGGATCCTAACGGGACATTGTCGCCTGAATGGGCACCTGAAAAAGCTCAAAATAGTGGAGGAAGAAGAATGCAGATTTTGTGGAATGGAAGAAGAAACCTCCATCCACATACTTTCCAACTGCACAGCACTCCAGAATCCTAGAGCACACCACATGGGAGATTACTGGATAGAAGAGGAACATTTGCCTAAGTTGAAGCCTGCAGACATCCTAAAATTCCTCCGGGAAATAGGACTAAAGGAACTACTAGTTTCTGAGAGTCTTCTCAGAAACTGAGTAGAAGTAAGGGGGCACAATAGACCTTTTAGGTCTCAGTGAATGTCACCCCAAAAATCACACATACACATACACATACACATCAATATGATTGAACGTTAATTCTTTAATGTGCTTGCTTTCTTGGATTTTTTCTATTAACATTACTTTTCCAATTTATGAATATTAAAAGATGAGTACTTTTCAAAATTTGTTATGGACTTCTTTAAGCACTGGCAGCGTTGTACGAAAGCCATAATTACCACACCCTCCGAATTACATAATTGGTGACTTTATCCAAAGCTGACTTCTCATTGGCAAGCGCGTGCGTGTGTTCGTCCCTCTCACTTCGTCAATTGACTGATATTGATTTATCCAGTGGCGTTGGTATTGCCAGTGACCTATTTTTTAATTTTACTTGGTAAAATAGGTACCGTACGCTATTTGTCCGGTTATGAGAGATATGCGCCATGTTTCCTCGCCTCTTACCGATGCCCGTAGCTTCAGATAAACTTGCCAAACCATATTATCCAAGCTTTCGTTTAGTTATAGTATTTCAAATATAAATAATAACTTGCCATTCACAGAAAGAGATTCCAAATCAGTGTAATAATTCAAGTTGAAACTACGCACATTTTTTACTGCTGTGCCTAATTTATCTTATTTTCCTTAATTGTTCACACAGGTTATCACTTTACCCCTCATCTTTACCTTTATTGACTATTCCAAATAATACTCTTTTTTATTGTAAATAAGATGCGGTCTATTATTAGAGGGTTAGTAGTAAAACAGACGACCGCTTTCTCCAGTTAATTATATTGTTTTTTTTGTAACTTAAAAGTTTGTAAATGGAGACAAACAAACCAACTAATAAATAACGTTAGAACAAACGCTAGATTTGGATTAATTATTGTAAAAGTATAAAAATGTTGCACAAACCGTAATTCACTGTTTGTGAGAATATAATAATTTACAAACAATCCATTCCCATAATATAACGTAACTACTGTGTATCAGTAGGTACAATGTTTGTGTGTGTGTTAATTCAATTAATTATTGTTTATCCGCCGTAGGAAGTATTGCACTTCAATTGAACAATTATTTCATGGCAATGTGTGTACTTAATCAAATTGCATAGTATGTGGGCTTTTTGAGAAACTTTTTTAAATTGCGAAAGAAAAGGTGATCATCCAATATTTAATTGTAGTACCTATTTGAAATAGATAATATATGAATATAATAAGGAAATAAATTTTTGTTAGTTCGTATTTTATGCGCTTCATATGATTGTGATAAAACCTCGACAACTTATTGCTTGTGCTAGCGGGAAGGTTATAAGATTATAACAATATTTTTTATGTATTACCATGTATTTTATTTGATTTTTGTGGAGTCCAGTTTCCTAATTAAAAAATTATCAATCTCTTGGAAAAGTTGCTATGTATATATTCAATTAATCGTATTCCATATTACTTTTTATTCCAAGAGCTGCCATTTTTTGTCACTTACCCAAGTAGCAATTTAAATTCTAAGGTTTGTATAAACAATTGAATGATCCTTATACAACTATGAAGGGCCCACTTTTCACAACTGTTTGGTTGTATAACAGTTCTATCAAAAGTTTATACAACACTTATATGACTGTTCAATAAGTACACATTTATACAACTCTTGGTTGACTGTTTTATAATCATTTATACAGCTAATATAAAATGATTTAATAGTGTGTCATGTAGTCACATCTATAAAATAGGATTGAAGCGGCACTATGAAGGTCTCACAAAATGGTTGTATAATGCAATACATTTTTTATAATGCTGTTATTTCGAGCACAATGGAAACATTTTGTCATCTAGCAGTTTATAAGAACATTTCATTTCTTAGTGAAGAATATCAGAACCAAATTATATTTCAACTTGAACGTGCCTCATCCATTTCATTTGTAGAAATGGAGACTTATCAAAACGACTTGGGCCGCTTGGGCGGACATCGATAGTGAAAATTATAATTTCATTTGGATGGTTTAATAGCACAAATTTTGAAGCGCCTCAAATTTTACTGATAGATTATAGGTATATATTTGGCAAGAAAAAGAAGTGCTTCAATTCTGGTTAAGTTTCAAATGAATACTTTAAGAAAATAATAATATAAAATATCCTAAGATACTTTTTTTTATTATTTTAATTTCTTGTACAATATAATTATCTAAATAATGATAAAGTAAAATTTTTCAATATAGTTTCATGTTTCCAACTCAATTGCTCATAATGGCGGCGATAGCGGTACAATAATTGCTTATTTAAACATGGCGATTTCTAAAACAACAATTTTATCCCAAAGAAATGCCTTAAACAATAGTTTATTGTAAAATGGTACGGTATACGATAACTATTTTATAATGAAGAATATTCAGGCACTATACAACTAAAAAGTGTTTTATAATGCAACGCAATTGAATGCTATACAATATTTATCATACAGCATTATACAGCTTCAATAAGACAAGCTTAAGTAACTATTTTATAATGTTCTAGCTGTTAGTTATATAAAATATTATAGAACTCTTATACAATAGGTATAAAAATCTTATAAAATGATATTTTTGATATTGTATAAACTTGCTTATAAGGTATTATATCATTTTAAAAGAAATGATCGTACAATGCGTTATAGATATTGTAAAAGTCACTATAAAATCATTTAATACAACAATTTTCTTTAAAAAACAAAATTATCGCAACAAAAGGCTTGATAAAAACAAAAAGTTTTTTAAACAACGCTATTCGACTGTTATACAACAATTATCGGTAACTTTTTTCAGTTGGTAACTTCTGATAAGCTGCATTTTTTGGATTCTCATTTCCATTTCCATTAGATTTCATTCATCACAAACACAGATGTACATTTACGATAATATCTTCAGATAAGGACACATTATTATTACCCATACTTTCATTAGGTTAAGTTAATCACAGGATCGCAGCTTGCAAGGTTAGTACATGGTGTGATTCGAAATGCAAGCCGACTTCTTAGACGGTATTATTGGTAAGAGCATTTTTGGAAGTGAAATTTGCAGCAGTGATTGTAAAATTTATTGTTGTATAAGAAATAATGGACAGTTGAATAAATTAATACTAAATATTAGCCTGGAGGTGAACGACTTAATTTTGTTATTTCACTAGATATATGTTACTTTCACTGATTGAACGGTTCACTATTGACTTAATGATACTGGAGTTAATTAGTTTCAATGTGGAAAACAGAGGATATTTCAGAGATATTAATACGTAAGACGTATAGCGCCACACACTACTTCATATCAATAATATTCCATTTTCATTTATCTACTAGTATAAGCGGCCACGGGTTGCTGAGTATCTCTTGAGCTATTGAATTGATGTACTACTGAATTATTGAAATCTGAAATATAGAGACCGACTGAATTGATTCTCAACCAATTGATTTTCAATCAAGCATCTTTTCTAGCGTCATGAAATGAACATTAATATTCGCAGAGCCGAACAGAAAAATCAAAATGAAATGGAACTAAAATATTAATCCCAGTGGAACTGTCATTGGAATAATTATATAGAAAAATTTAAATCTGTGAAGCACGTGTAGAATGGTGTGAACTGTAGCACTAAGGAAAACATTTGGAATTGAAACACTGCCACATATCATTCTGCTATCAAATAAAAGAGTTGTGCAGCTTAAAATTACTAAATTTGGGACATTGAAATTAAGTTATCGAAAAAAGAACAATCCTGTCTCTTAAGGTGGACCATAGAATACACATTTACAAAGTTTCAGTGAAATTGGTTTTAATGTTAAATCTGAGAAAAACAATATGATATTTCTCTCATGATATATGTTTTTATGTGAGATTGTTCTTTATTAAAAATATTGAATAAGTGAAAGCATTTGTTAACAATAATTAGAAACTGCATATTTTGAACGTTAATTAAAATGAATATCCCACAAAAAATGAATTATAAATTATAAATTTTCTAGTTAGTGAATGGAGAATTCCGTATCAACTGTTATTTTTATACCATTTTATGCTTTTGAAAGTAAGTATTGGTATTGATTGTTCAAATTAAACTTCTGGATTAATTTAAAAACTTTCTGGGAACACTCAAAAAAAATTTTATATAATTAAAAACAACACCAAATAAAAAATGTGCAATACAGATACCAAACACATTCATTTATCCAATTCCGAGACACAACACAAAAAAGCCAAAACAAAATCACACTACACTAAATAAGTAAAATAATAAGTTACTCACGCAAATGAATCTCATGATGGTATGTAAAAGTTTCAGAGAAAGAATATGCGGAGTTGAGGGGATACCTCGGGTTTTATATGCCCGTCGATTGTTGTGATCTCCTTTCTCTTACCATCGCTTTTTTTATAGGAGTACTCTTCCGACCTATGATGGACTAGACCGGACATGATTTCGATCTTTGCTACATATTTTTTTCTTCAATTCTTTAATTAGATCATTGGATAATATTTTATTTGTCAATTTATCACATTCTGCAATATGTATTATAAATCGTTCGTACAAGTTGATGTCTCAATATTGAATAATTAGAATCTCAATAGTTATATTAAAATCATAATCAGACGATTTACATTTCAAACTTTTAGCAGGAGGCGTGAGCATTTTTAGTGCAAAATGTTTTAGTTGTCTTGTACAGGGGCTTTGGATGGTATACTTCCATATGGCACTTCTAGATGACCTCTACAAACACTTATCAAAATTTCAGCTATAGGTTTAAATAATTTAGAGTTTAAATAATAACCTTTTTGGTATGCGTCATCGATTGTTAATGTCCTTCTAGCACATTACGTTGGAAGGAATGGAAAAAAGGTCTGTGATTAATCCTAATCAAAATATCACAATAATGAACCGTTTAAATGTATAACAAACGTTAACCCTAATCTTTGACTTGAAAAATTTGTTTGAGTGATGTTTAGATTACGCAAAAACGCGACCTATCAATCGGTAGAAATTATATCATTAAAAATAGGATGCAGACGTTCCTTTCGTAGCGGCGATGTGTCTTACCTCTTTTTCCAATTTCCCACTAACAGTTCTCATCAGGTCTGTATTTTGTTGTTTACGGACAATTATTATTTATGAAAAACTAATATCAAAATTATTGTTATATTTAATTAAATAATACAAAAATATGCCCAGATACACGGAAAAACATCAGCATTATGAAGGTTCTTAAGTATGTTCAGATAGAAAAAGAAGCCGGTAATTATTCATTCCATAGCTTCTTCTTATTTGGCTGAATAAGATCCTGATGATTTTATTTATCAAATTTGAGGTTAGCTATATGTCAAAATAAAATATACGTCACACACGATGACGCACGCCAAGAATGTACTATAGTAATTCCAATTAGTTTTTTTTTTCATACAGTGTGGAAACCACTTATGGAATAAAATTCTTTATGTCATTATTTTAGAAAATTTAAAAATATACCAAGACACGTCAACTTTTGAATTGAGTTGTGCGTTATGTAAACATAAATGAAAATGTACAGGGTGATTCACGCAAGTATGCCATGATCGGTGTTGTTTTTTTTAATGAAACACCCTGTATATTTGCATATTTTTGAAATCCGATTTTGTACCGATTCCAGCAAACTGAATAATGTATGGTCAATTATAAATTATACAGAGTGAAATTTTTTTTACAGTTATTAAACACATACATCAAATACCAGATGTATTTGATTTTAATACATTAAAATAAATGCTCAAAATGTTCTCCATCTAGTTGTTGGCAATAGCACAGTCTTCTATAGAACTCCTCCTTAACTTTCTTTAAAGTTTGAGGTGAAATATTCCGTATTTCTGTAGTTATCCTGTCTTTGAGGTCTACAATGCTAGTTTGTTGTGTTGCATATACTTTGTTCTTGAGATAACCCCACAGAAAAAATCTAACGGCGTAAGGTCTGGCGATCTAGCTGGCCACTCAATAGTACCTCTTCGTCTAATCCATTTATTGGGGAAGATTTCATCTAAATGAGTTCTTACCGTTAAAGCATAATGGGGTGTTGCCCCGTCTTGCTGGAACCAAACATTTCCATTCGGTAAGCTAGGATCTATTGCGTTGGGATAAAGTTTGCCAACGCAGGAATAACTCCATTTCTAAGCATATTTAAATATTTTTCAGCTGTCAAATTTCCATCTATAAATATAGGACCAATAATATGGTCGCCTATGATACCGACCCAAACGTTCACCTTTTGAGGGTACTGAGTATGTGTCCCACGCATCCAATTGGGATTCTCTGCTCTACAATATCTACAGCTCTGTCGGTTTACCTCTCCATTCAATGTGAATGTTGATTTGTCAGAAAAAGGAATGGTACCAAAAGCTATCTCATTTCTGTTCAGCTTATTCATCAATCTTTCTCAGAAATCCATTCTACGATCAGGATCGTCTTCTGTTAACTCCTGCACAAAAGTTAATTTGTAGTGATGGAGTTTTTCTTCATGAAGACATCTTAGAACAGTTGTATGACTAACATTATTTTCACGGGCAATTTGACGTGTACTTGCAGTTGGATTCTCTTCGACACTTAACAAAATATCCACTTTCACATCATCTTCAACGAAGTTTATTTTTCTTTTCCATGGTTTGACATGTCCAGGTTCTCTAAATTGTGCATGAATTTCAGACACAGAACTTTGTGAAATATTAGGCAATTCGGGATACCTGTGATTAAATAAGTTTGCCACTTCAACTTGACTTCTGCAGTTATCCCCGTACCCGATCATCATTAAAATCTCAATTCGGTGAGTCTCAGTTAGATATTTCATTATTATGTCGACAAGGGAAGAGTGTTCGACAAAGATTTCACTTTTTCAGTATAAACTGTCAACACATCAACAACTGACAGAATAGAAAACAATCCACATTATTAACCGATTTAAAACAATCTACATTATTTACCGATTTTGTCTAATTATTGGCGTTTTTAGGCAATTTTAAGGTATTTATGATAAAATTCACGGACGTAGCAGGTTTTGTTTAATATACAAATACGTCTTATAATTAGTTAGTTTAGATTTTTGATAAATCCATATTTAGCTAATTCAAAAAAGTACCAATATTTCAAGTGTAATAACCTATTAATTTTAAAATGTCACCCTGTATAATTCATAATTGACCATACATTATTCAGTTTGTTGGAATCGGTTTATTGAGAGGATTTCAAAAATATGCAAATATACAGGATGTTTAATTAAAAAAAAGCAATACCGACTATGGCATACTTGCGTGAATCACCCTGTACATTTAAATTTATGTTTACATAACGCACAACTCAATTCAAAAGTTGATGTGTCTCGGCATTTTTTATAATTTTATAAAATAATGACATAAAGAATTTTATTCCATAAGTGGTTTCCACACTGTATATATCTCAGTTATACATTAAGTTGATGAATACATTGAAATATTTAGCAATAATAATTCCATGTTATTCACTTCTGTTCTCCGGTGTCAAGCTATACAAACTCATTTGAACCATGGGTTCACCTAGTTGTATCGGTGTGTTTATCTCAAATATTGTTCGGAGATCACACACCTTCCGATTTTAGCCAAGAAATTGTAATCATCTCATCCGCGTTCACAAAAAACTTCTAATGGAGAAGCCACTGAGAGCCTCATTGATACCGTTTCCGCTCTGTCCATTGCCCCGGTAATACCAAGTAGAGCTTGTCTGCTGATTATATTTGATATTTTAACAGCAGAAGATACTTCTGTCTTCCTCCACCAAACTAACCTTCCATAGATGACCGTTTGCATTATAATGGTTGTGCAAAACCACCTCGAGTCGTATTCCCCAGGTTTCCTTCCTGCTCCAGTTCTAGGAAAAATTTCATGTACTTCCTCTTAACTTTTCAAATATCAATAATTAGTGAAATCACATCATTTCTGCTTCTTGATGAACTTTTTGAGTCTTGCAATAGCCGTAGATAAACTTTTCAGGTTCGCTTACGGAAGAATAAATGTCCATTGATCTGTGTCAGGGATCAAAGGAAAAGGATTGGGTTTCCAGTCTATCTTCAAGATGTGCGGATGATTACAATGTCTTCCTAGGATATTGAAAATGTGTTTGTTGTCATCTACCACCTTCTCCTGGAATCACTTTTGCTTTTTTGTAAAAGAATTGAAGTGGCTCTGACAGAAGCAGCTTAAAATTGCGCCATTCCTTTTGCAATGTGTAGACGCCACAATAAACATGAAAATCCAGGAGAAGGAACGCTGGCGCGTTGTGTGGAACTTGCCCAACGAATTACATCATCGCACAGTTGTTGCTACTGAGTGTGCTGTTTGACAGCAGAAGCAAGTGTTAAAGCTGTTTAGCGCTCGTTTTGAACGTGACGTCACGCACCCCCTCCTTAGAGCAGATGAGTGCCTTTGATCTTGATGCAATTCTGACAAATGCTGCAATATACCTTCAGGCTATATGGTGAGACGAGCGTTAATATTTGTTGAGCTTTTTTATCCTTTATCATTGAGCCTTAAAATCAACATTTTTTTTGAGATTTACGAATCTACTGAAAAGGGCTATTGTACTTGTCGATTAAATAGTTTATATGTTCCTATATAATTTTGACAGTTCTATCACAAATTTGTCTCAATTCTTCTTCTAATAGAATTGCTTTTTATTTATTGGTATATTTGTGCATGAGAGTGATTTAAACTGCCGATGTAACACTATCTCACGATTTGAGGTTTTAATAGAAATATTTGCATTGAATGCATATATTATCTATATGCACTGAGACTTTCAGCTAATAAGTTTGCATTGTTTGCTCTTGTAAAGATAGTTTTGATTTATTAGTGATTGTATTTTGCAATCCTATTGTAACGATATAATTTGCGAAATGTGTGTACTATTGATACAATCTAATGACGGTTTGTGAGTTGCTATTATAAGTAACACTTAGACAGGTACATTGTTCCTGAATATTGTCTTGAGATACAATAATAATGTGAAATGAACCAAAACTCATAACCTCTCCAAATACTTTTATTTATTCACAGTACTAGCGAATTTTTTCCCAATTTTTCTATTGTTGCATTAAGTACCTTTTTTACTATACTGAATATAGATGTTATTTGCGGTCCAGTGTTTTCTTTTATATCAAGCTCCAACAGCATTTTTATTAAATATGACTTTCCAATTCACATAATATAAAGTTTTGTTTGTATCAGGAAGGTTTCAAGCCGATTGATAGGTTGCGCTTGCGCGTTATCTAAACATCAACTAATCAAATTTTTGCAAGTCAAAGATTAGGATTAACTTTTGTAGTACATTCAAACGGTTCATTATTGTGATCTTTCGATCAGGATCAATCACAGACCTGCCTTTTTCCATTTCTTCCTACGTGATGTGTTAGAGAGACATTAATAATCGATGACGCACACCAAACAGGCTATTGAATAAACCATACTAATATCTCCTAAAGTAGAGATAGCTGGCTACCCCTGCTGAGGCTTTGGTTGTCGCTTGTCCCAGAGAGAATCCTACTATCCCATTTTTCACGCATGCTCTTATTTCTAAGATGAGGAAGGAAGCGTTAAACATCGATCAAACATTTAATCAATTGAATTGAAATAGAAAACAGAGCATAAATGAAATGCGCAATTAAAAATATTCAAGTGAAAGTAATCCGTAAGTCAAAAAAAGTATGGTGATTGTTATGAAAGTACTTGAAATAATTGTTAGCAAATTCGATGAAGGGTGTGATAACGTTGATCATTTGAAAGATATAGCGCATAATATTTTTGATTGGTATTGAAAATACAGACTATGTAAAATTGTGAATGGAGATAATTATGCATTTTGACAAAATATACGGGTACATTGTGTTGAAATAATTATTTTTGTTGAGCTTGATGATATTACAACAATGTAGGTACTGTGATTTATTCTCCAGTTTTGTGGGTACTGATGAGGGGCTCATTCGATCTATTTATTCAGTTTTTAATCACAATAAAAAGGGTGATGTGTGCAAAATATTTTAAGTTTTATAAAACAAATTGTTCACTTTCTGCGGAGTTAAGTTAAGAAAGTACAAGTACTTAGTTTTAAATACAAGATTACTTCCGGACTGAAATGTTTCTCACAGATTTAATTTCTGTGAGAATATTAAAAAATATTATATCGAGATCCCCATTTCCTATTTGATCCATAAAGGGCATTGGGAATAAAGTAAGTAGGTGCAGTACAGGTCAGATTAAGAAAATCAAGCAGTGATTTTCATATATTTATAAGTATATATTTTATATTCACACAATCAGATTAAAATATTTATGACCAGAAACATACTTTTGAATTTGAAAATAAAAATTTGGAAAGATATCTTCAGAAGCACGAATAAATGATGTAATAATTAAGTAAATTGAAAATTTATTCTTGAATATTATTTTAACAGCCAAAAGTTTCAGTTTGTTAGATATTCTTAATACATTAACCTTTCTGTTAAAAAAACGAGTACTTACAATACTGTTCTGTTGTTTCTGGATTAACGACTACCAGCTGTGGTTTTTGGTCTCAAGTCAATCATGTGGGTCAAAACAAAAGTCAAAACAAAATATTTAGGAACGGAGTTAATGTATAATTTTTCCAAGTTTTACTTCTAAATACAGTGCTGCACGAGCAAATATTTTTTATGCATTTATCTCCTCAACATTTTGTTTCTTCAGTCCTTCATCATCTGTGCGCTTCAGATAATACGTGAGATCTTTATTACCTAATGATTTCATGATTATTGAGTATCTTACGCAATATATTGCGTGTCTCTTTATGTTTATCATATATGTTAAGTATAAGACTTTAATTTTTTAAATCCAAGTAGAAACAAGGAACATGTATTGACCACGAACTTAAAGAAGAACAAGAAATAGTCCTAGATAAGAGATATATTTTGATAAAATTCACACCAATAAAATCGCACATTTGAATAGTGAAACTGAATGTAATTCTTCCAATTGACGTTTATTTTTGTTTCATAATTTTTTTTAGTGTTTTCCGAGGATGTTTTTTGTGTACCTTCATGAATGCTCAACTATATTTCAAATCAATTTATTGAGTGTATATCTGTTTAGTGTGTTTGTAGCGTATGTGTACAATTTTAAATTCGGAGTTATAAAGGGTGTCTCTGAATTCATGCGACAACATTCAAGTGATGACTAGAATTAGGCTTTTATTTCTTTTATGAAATTTTAGTGGGATTAGAAACTTGAAAATCTGTATTTTTCGTGCACTCACAAAGTACTAACCACGGGTATTTTTTCCAGCATTTATAGTATTACATTTTAGATCTTGTTTTCCACTCAATTTATTAAGAAAAACTATTAATTATGGTGTTTTTCTCCGTTGCTATTGGTTTTGGGAAAATAATTTAAGAATAAAAAAAGTTTTCAAATAATACAAGGATTTTAAGTTAAGTTCCATTTCATAAAACTTCATCTCGAAGAAAGTTCTGCTATAAAATAAAGTAACGACTACGTATTTCACCCCCGTATAATGTAACAGGAATATCGAACAAATACTTGTGTCTAGTCCTTTGCGAGTGCACAAAACTTACAGAATTTTAAGTTACTAGCTTTACTGAAATTTTGGAAAAAAATAAAAACTCAATTTTAGGCACCACCTTTTAATTTTAAAAGTGATATCTCGGAAAGGGGTGAGCTGAGGAAATGTTGTTATAGGAAAGACCCATCTCAATTCCATACGAATCACCTCCTGAATTTATTCGCATGCATTTAGAAACACCCTGTATATCGTGTAATGTGTAAGATTAGTGACTTTTCTGGATAATTCTGGAAATACTTTGTCTTGTTACTTATATCAGCATCAATGGAAAAATATTGCTTTGAAATTTACCTTGTATGGGGATTAGGAATGTACTTACAAAAAGGAAAAAGTTTCCAAGGTACGCGTGGGAACATTATATTCGCTAAGCCAACTTTTTCGCTTTTTTTCCATTTCAATTGTCTGATAAGCTTTGATAAAAGCTTTTGGAGGAAATTAAAGTTGGGGGTGCAACAGCATGGATTAAGTAACACGTATAATCAGGAATTTCAGGTATTACTTCTAATGTCCACACCATATACTATGCTAATTGTAATTTCAATAATACATTCAAAATATTGCTAATTTATGTGACTTGATCAATATTTGATTATAGTGAAAACTAGATTTATATGAAAGGTCCTAAGATTACAAGGAGCACTCGTGTCCTCACCACCTCTAAGGTAGAGATATCGTCGCGAATTTATGAAAAGCATTGGTACTGCTCTGAATAGGAAAATTTCTGCACAAAGTTGCGTAAGCTCGAACTGTTACAGCTCAGTTCAATCGCAATCATTGTATGTTCCGAAGTTTTGAGTCCATTATGTATCTATGCTGCTTAAACTTAATATTGCACATAGACTTGTGAAGTAATAAGCAATATGACAATCAGATCATAAGATATCGATCAGCTATATACTTTTGATACAGGTGAGAATTTGGAGGAGAAATTATTAGTTCAATCTTTGATAATAATGATATGATAACAATCATATATTATAACTCTTTATTTTGGTTCAGTGTGGACCTTTTAATTCCTTCACTTGAATAAAAATCTTTGTATAATCTTCAAATATTTTCACGATCATTTCAATAGCTCCGTTTCCCTTATATGGGCCACTAGTTCAACTTTCAAAAGTGCTTTTATCTCAGCTCTTGTGAGTTCTCATAGAAGCAGAGTAGGTGAATTATTGTTTCATAACCTATCTCACACTCTCTGCACAATGATCCCCTGACTTCCACGCTTTGTGAAGATGTTTCCTTAGGGTGTAGTGACCAGTAACCAGTGACCAGGTCAGCAAGTGTCTTTGAATGTCTTCTACTCAGTTTCAATAACCTGATTGAGTTCCTTGTCTATCCTTTTCAGTGAACCTCCATTTGAAATAGTGTTCTTCGTCTAGCCAGTTCCCAAACTGTTCTCTCAGTCTATCTAATCTGTTAATGCTGTAAATATCCACCCTTGGATATGGGAAATGTAAACAGTCATGGATGATTTTTCTTCGTTTATAGGGTACAAGTTGGTATTGTGTAGGTGATTGTTAATAGCTGATTGTTTTTATGGTGTATGTGAAGAAGATGTATATCATGAAGTGGAACAGTGTATTGACTTCATAATATGTGAAGCGTGTGATTAATGAATATAGTTCCTTCAAAAACTGAAAAGTTCAAATCGGTTTCGATAGAAAGTATATCCGGCTATTGATATTCTTGCTGTTCTTCCGTAGATGGTGAATAAATATGTTGCAAAAGTAGAAATATATAATTAAATAAGTATCGTTAATTGGAATTCGATGTGTAAAAAGAGTGTATCTAGTTTATTTACGAGACAGTTTGTTTATAGACATATCAAATGTTATCATTATTACTTTATTCTCATTTTTTGCGTTCAGATTGATGTCATATGATAGACCAGCATTAATAATTAATGATTCTAGTTAAAAAGACATTGTATATAATTATTTTCAACTTTGCTAGACTCTTCAATGTATGAATAAAGCAATTCAGATGATTAATTTGTTAAAATCAGCATAAGTGATGATCATAAACCTACTTCTTGCCATACAAGTGAGCGTTTCAATAATTCCCATTACCAACCAAATTATCAAACTAATGATTATAACTTTTTTATGGATATTTTTAAGATTGTATCCGAACTTCTTGCAAAGTGCTAATAAATTTTACCAACCAAAAAATTAATTAGGTATATTAATTTAAAATTGCCACATTCTCTTTCCATTTCCAAATTCAGTCATTCCATGGACGTACATGTTGTTCTGTAGTTGCAATAAAATATAATGATGCACGATATGAATATACCATTTTAATGGATTCAAGAAGAAAAAACTATAGGAAGTTTCATATATGAGCTATATTGATGTACACAAAATGATTAATTGATAAATGTGGGAAATCAACGTTCTTGGAATAGGCACTATTTATAGTGTAGAAAACCTACACATATCGCTGCTGTCCGAGGTTATGGAGTTTGGGTCAGAGCAAGCAACCTTCAACAAAGGAGGATATCACCATGACGAAAAAGAGGAATACCCAAACCGACAACCGTCTTTGCGTCTTTGGTCTGGTGGACAAAGACGACACAAAAGAATGCAATGACGAGACTAGGCAAGGTGCAAAGACTTGCATGTCTCAGCATTGCAGGATGCATGAGAAGCACGCCAACGGCAGCACTAGAAGCCTTATTCGACCTTCCTCCACTACACCTCGTGATAATGGGGGAAGCAAGGATGGGACTATTTAGGCAGCAAGATAATCTGAGCAACAAAATAGTTAGATCAGGACACACATCTGTTGAAGACATCATAAGTGAAGCCATTTTAGATATGAAAACAGACTATATGGTCACTAAACTTCTCCCAAGCCCTAAATATGAGGTAGAAATACCTCACAGAAAGGACTGGCAAGACCCAAGCAGACTGAAATTTCCCCGAGGAGAGACCTGGTACACAGACGGATCACAGACAGGGGAAGGAACAGGAGCAGGAGTGTACAGTGAAAAGAGAAACACAAAAGGCTCTTTCTCACTAGGCAAACATACCTCTGTATTTCAGGCAGAGATCTATGCCATCCTAGAATGTGTCAGAATTAACAAATATAGGACTGACACTCATAGGATAAACATACTAACTGATAGCCAGGCAGTCCTTGCGGCTTTAAATAGCCGCAAGGTAACATCTAGACTAGTAGAAGAATGTCAGAAAGAACTAAATGAACTAGCAGACCACATTAAAGTAAGATTGGTGTGGGTGCCGGGACATAATGGTATTTCTGGAAATGAACAAGCTGATGAACTCGCAAAAAGAGGTTCAGCAACAGCATATGTTGGACCAGAACCAGCTCTTGGGACCACAAAAAAGGTAGTCCGAGCGCAAATACAAAAATGGGTACAAAGCCAACATAGACTTCATTGGAGGAACACTCCGAAACAGGTACACAGCAAAACCTTCATAGGTGACACATGTGCAAAACGGGCCAAAGAACTACTGAATATCAGCAGGAATAAGCTAAGAATTATTACAGGTTATCCAACGGGTCATACCCCGTTAAAAGATCACCTGCATAAAATAGGGTTATATAACGGGGACCTCAGCTGCAGACTATGTGGCATGGAGATCGAGACCGTGACCCATATCTTGTCTGACTGTGAGGCACTGCACTCGAGGAGACGGGCAATCTTCGGAGAGGCCAATGTGCCACCTGAAGTATATGGCACACATCGAATGGACCTATACCGTCTACTCGAAGGTATGGGGATAACTGGATGGGTGGACTAAATATGGGAGCAGAGTACAATAAGCCAATAGGCTGCAGTGCTCCCGGCATCTGAACGGCTCCCAAAATGGAAAAAAAAAACCGACAACCAGCAGGATGGCGGCGAAAAACTTAGCTCAGGCTACTGCTCACCATGTCAAAGGAGTTTCTGTGGTCATCACACAGCTGGCGATATAAAAAGAGAATGTATTTTGATAAGAAATAATAATAATGATTTTTGTCTTCAAGAATACATGACTCGCGACCTCGTTCCAGTTCAAGCAGACTTCGACCATAAGAAGAAGGAGGAGGAGGAGATGGTAATGGCATCATGCTACTTTTCATGAGACAAGCTAGCACCTCCCCCAGTGGTTCAAAGGATGGTGGAATACTGGGACGAGAAGAGAGTACCTACTCTTAGCAGGTAATGCCAATGCACACAATACTGCTTAGGACAGTAGCAGTATCAATCAGAGGGATGAGCAAATTTTGGAATATATCTCCAATGAAAATCTCAATATCAACAATATAGGAAATACCCCAAATTCGTAATAGAGGTGGAGCAAAAAGTTTTAAATACCACTCTAGAAACACTGGATCTAAAATATAGTAAAATACACACAACCAAAACTGGGTATGATAGTCGAAGTTGAGGTTTTTGCTGTTAATGAGCATGATAACCCAAAATAAACGACTGCACATTAATTATAATCTTCCAAATTTTGTGTTCAGTGATAAAATCACGTTACTCCTGTGATTTTATTTCATTCCAAAGATTATAATAATGCCTTATGTTGGACTAACAGATGTGCAGAGGGAAAAATTGTTGCTCTCATTGAACAAGGAATACCCCAAAGAGACGTAGCAGAGGTAGTAGGCGTTACCCAGGGTGTTGTATCAAAAACGTTATTCAAGGTATATGGAACTTGGAACTCTCAAAAATAGGCCTAGACAAAGTCGTCAAAGAGTTACAACTGAACAACAGGACCGCTTTGTGTGCCAAATTGCTAGAAGAAATCCAAATGTTTCTCATCCAGAGCTGAAACGACAACTTCTAGAAGCCACAGGTGTAAATGTTTCAGTTGAAACTATACGAAGAAGACTTCGTGCTCGAGGGTTGTACAGCAGGAGACAGATACGGGTTTTAGAGTTGTCCAGGCAAAACAAAACTGACCGGCTAAATTAGTGCCGTCAACACCAAAACTGGACAATTGAAAATTGGGAAAATGTTCTTTTCTCAGATTAGACCAGAATTGGCCTTAGATCAGATGATCGTCGAATTTGGGTTCTCAGAGCTCCAGGAAGACAAGCTAGACTCCATACTGCCAGATCTATCCCAAAATATAAAGGAGGAACATTAATGTTTTGGGGAGGTATTATAAGAGGAACAATAACTCCTTTGCTGCCTCTCCAACAAACTTTAACCGGACGAAGGTATGTTGATTTGGTGCTAGAACCGGTAGTTAGGCTTTAGCAAGGTGCAGTTGGGGATAATTTTATCTTCAGGCAAGATAATGCACCTCTCCATACTAGCAGAGTGGCTCGAGAATTTCTTGAAACGGAAGGTGTCACCATTTTGAACAGGCCTGCATGTTCACCGGACTTAAATCCAATTGTAAACTTGTTGGACCAGCTTGAAAGAAGAGTTGGAGCTCGTCGGAACTCTCCAGGGAATATCACACAGCTCATTCAAGCAGCGTTGGGAGAATGGGAAAACATAACGCAATAAAATGTTGACAATTTAATCAGAAGCATTCCAGCGCGAATTGAAGTATCATGTGAACCATATCTCTCCGATCATGGTATTATAACATTTGAGCTAGAACTATGCAAACCTGATGTGAGCCTCAGAAGAATACAAAGGAAAATGAGTTGGGACAGCTATAACACCTGCCCGAATGAAAACCTAGCACATATCCAAAGCAGAGGAAGGGCTTAACGCCATTTTGCCCTGGAAAATGAGCTTGAGGACCTAAATAATACAATAACCGATGCATTTGAATTAATCTGCCCTCTTCAACAACAACGAAGCACCCTAGGGAAATTATCATCTGACAGAATTGGGAGTTCAAACTCGGAATCTCTTCAATAAACCAAAACTCACCGGAGACTGACAGAGATTCACAAAGGTATAAGACGTCCACTTTGGGATCTCTATTTTTTTCCGTGAGTTTTTAGTTCCTGATTTAAGCCATCAATACGCTATCTGGTGGCGAAATTGGAACTTCAACAATCCAGATAGATTTCCACTTCCATTTAGAGAATGAAGTTTTGATTATGCGAAACTCAAATAATTCAAGTAAGTGAAATAATTTTTTTTCAATATAAAATCACGGAAAGGTATATCGTATCCTCCTACCATGAAAATTTGCAGCATATAGTGTAACAGAAACTAGGAAAAAATAAGCAAAAAGTATTGCATCTGCTGAGGAATTTCATCCTTTCAAATCGTGAAAAAGATTAACTAAATAAATTAAATTCAATTAGACGTGAACTATACCAGTGAGCAATTATGACTATAAAACTTAAGGCAATCTAATTTACAACACGCACCGGAGATTGTTTCAACAGGAACTAAGTATTTGACCTTTACTTATCGCTTCTATGCTCCTTACTAGTTACTTTTAACACCAAAAGACGTCTAATATAATAATATGTGAAAAAGTTTTTGTACATAAATAAGTTTCACAACCGCTAAAGTCAAAGGAGGAAGTAAAAAATTTGAATATGAATTTGAAAACAATATATTGGCCCTCTTCTCTGCTCTAGGTTCGTGAATATTTTTTTATTACTGAAATAGTTTTTGTCCGAATTTAATTTGAATCGAAAGGGTTTCTTGAACTAAGCTAGAACTTGGTCGCTTACCTAGCAGATTTAAAACGTTCTCTCCCCGTCTCGTGAACCAATATATTTTTTTATTGTTGGAATAGTAGTTTTGACTCAAATCCAAAGAGATACTCGAACGTGGAAGTGGTTTAGTCACAGATCGTTGCCCAGTAGATTCAAAACTTCAATTTCTAGTCCAGTAAAACAATATCGGTTCAAATTCTGCAATATTGGTTTGCTGATTTTAATTAGTAAGCTGAAGTAAATTTAACAAGATCACTAGAATTTTCCGTAACCTCCATCTGAGGCTGACGGTCAAGAGGCCCTGGAGCCAACTACGTTAAAAATCTTGCGCCCGAGATTTTAACCGCAACTTAGCATCAAGGGTGTCCATAGTAACGTGTTCGTGTAGGAAAAAGGCACGTTACAGCCTTTCTGATATAATATATGAGTGGTCAATGTTCATCAAATTACTGTCGCTTTATAATCTTGCAGAATTGCAACTCATGCTGTTCAGTCATTAACTTCAATTATTCATACTTCATACAAGCTTATCACCAAATTTTTACTTTCTTTGCCTTTTTTGGAACTTTGGTTCTTTACGTCAGGTTAGGTTTGAGCGACCGGGGGTCGTGACGCAAAAGATCTGACCGTTACGTTATGTTTCGTTGCTTCGTTATGTGCCTCACTTGCGTGCTTGTGCTCTCTCCTGAGTCTCTCTCTCGTTTACGAAGCAGCGATTCATATGCTTCGGCCGGGAATCGAACCCTGGCCGCCTGCGTGGAAGGCGAGCATTCTACCACTTAACCACCGATGCTACATTGAAATTCAATACAAAGCTGGTATTCGCAGTGCTGGTGATCTACTTGAATTTGTTCGGATAAATTTTCACTATTATTTCCATAATTTTTTATGCGCGATTGATCTTTTTTGTTTATTCACCTCATCGGTTGTCAGGACGGTGGGTTGTGTTTACTGGTTTCTAAGTTTACATGTCGGTGAGTGATTTACCTACCATTCAGACGTCGAAAAGTAATAAATGAATAGCATGAAAACAATTTCCCCAAAATGCAAAATATATTTTTTTTACTGGTGAACCATTTTACCTATTCAAAACACGCCTCAGCGTGCTTAAATCGAACTTCAAAACACCCGCGTTTTTTAAAGTTACCATGGCAACATCAACAACTCGACAAACGAAGTCTAAAAATGACAATTATTTTATTATTGATCTGACAGGAGTACTTTGTAACGTCAAAACCTTCATTCGAAGAATATTTAACAATTTCAATTTTATAAATGAAAATGGAAAGTACAGTTGTTATTGTTTGAGATATTAATATTTCGATTTTTCAAATCGGAGGAAATGGTATTTAAATTAATACTGTTAATATTCTGAGAACTCAATGAGGTTGAGCTTCCATCAAAATGCAAATTAGTTTATGTTTTCCTCATTTCCATGACAACGCAATTCAACCATTTTACGTTATTAGTTCTTATTTCCATTTCCTGTTGTAGTAGTAATAGATACCAGTATTTATAATTTCAAAAGGCACCAATAAAAAAAATATCGTAAAGTATTCGTGGATAACTGGTCTCTAAAAAACTTGCTCTATTTCGAGCACTCCGGCTTCGCCGTCGTGCTCGAAAAATCGCGCGTGTCTTAAAGACCTTAATATCCACTTATACTTTAATATACTATTAAACTGATCGAGAAGTATAAATGTCACTTTTGACATTTCGTCCATTTCGAAGAAATTCAACATATTTTATTCGTAATTTATTTCAATACGATCGCGCAAAAGATGGTGTAAGCATCTAGAACGTTAAGGGTAATTACAACGTTTGCATGTAGATTCCTCGTGAAATTGGACAAAATGATATGAAGATTAAGGGGTCTAGCACATTTACTTTTCGAAATAGAGGGTGTTGAAAAATGGATGGATAAATTGATTTAAAATTTGGCAGCTTGTTTTTAAATGTAAGAGGGTATATTTTGATAAAAATAGTAGTTTGTGCAACTAGTGTGGATATGATGGCCATATCTCACGAGGACGAAGTTTGAGCTGTAGGCGAAGTGCTCAATCGTTCAAGTGCGATATAGACAATCCACACGAGTCGAACAGCATATTTTTTCTACGACCCACTTAAGAAAAAATCTAGAAAATAAAAATTTCTATAAACTGTAATATAACTTCAAATTGAGAATTTAACAACTCAATTTTATGTTTCCACTAATTTTTTTGTGGTAGACGTACAGTTTTTGAATGTACAATTTGTTCAATGCTACGGTTTCCCTTTTTAAATATACGATGCTGTTATAAGTAGATGTTGCCAGTCGGACTCCCTCATGAAGGGTACCGTACCATTATCCATAATAATGAATATTCTGCTAAATATTTCAAACGTCTACCTGTTGTCGTTATTAATATCAAGCAGAATAATTATTTAAAAATAAAATTAACAATTAAAAAAAACTTCTTCACGGGGAATCGAACCCGGGTCTACCGCGTTAGTGTCTGGTTTGCTCACTACTCGACCACCGAGGAATATGCAAATTGTATATATAAAACGTCAGATGTATTACACAATTTTATGAAATCTAAGGTCCCCTTAAATACCCATTTTATTCTGTTTTAAGTATTTGTTGTTAATTTGTAAGGATTATTTCATATAATATTTTGGCATTTTCGCAACTCGTGCGCAAAAGTATAACTTCACGCACTTGTATCATAAATAACTATTGTGCCAATCAATTCAATGATAAGATTTTTATTTTTATTTATAATTAAAACTACTGTATATTTTTGTTAAATCCAGAGTAAAATAACTTCTTATATTGATATGTGTATTTACTTATTGATTCAAAAAATTTTGGCTTGAAAGGGTCTAAGTTCCTAATGTGTGTCCCGTGACACGTTCTACCTTTTGGATGTATAAATCGACAATCTATTCCACACTTCGTTATAGTTGCAACATAAGTAAATATCAAGAAGACGCATTTCTGATATCGATTTTGAATGTAGAAAGTTTACCCATGCTAAAACTAGTGTTGGTTGATACACAGAATACACACCTTCAGTTATACCCTAAAGTTTCAATATCGAAGCAGATTTTCTCTAACCATATTAACGCGTACACATAATATGAGAAAATCTCATTAACATAAAAAAAGAATATTTTTTACGTAACTAGTTAAATGATCTTAGGTTTTGATTTTGTAATTAATGAAAGTGTGACGACAGTTCACCAATTAATCATTTCCTCATCTCAGAGAAATGAAGATCATATTATCGCCACAAATATAGAATAACTTGATAACCACTGGACCATTTCAAAAATTCTTTTTTTCTACTGGCAACGGAGATTTTGAATATTCTTCTCCAGCAAATCTCAATCACGTGAAAAAGTTTTGATATTGAATGAGATTAAAGGCAAAGTTTGTTAATTTTCCCTTTTTTATAACGTAACTAATCGGGAAATTACAAAAATATTCGGGACTAGTGCTCGGATTTGGAGGGAAAAACGGAAAGTATAATATTATCACTACCTTTTAGGGGTGCTATCCCTCAAAATGTCACAGAAGTTAGATAATGATATCCAAAACTTTTTTATGTCAATTCACAAACACTTGCTGTGAAGTGATCCCAATCCATTTGTATATGTTTCAAATTATAAATCAACTTCCACAACATGAAGTGCTTTTCGAATTATCATTCACTTATCAACTACTAGAATGTGCTGTGTATATATTCCACCTTCAATAAACAATTATAATAACTAGATAATTGTAACGTAGAGGTAATGCTGCGCTTCAATGAACGTGAAAGTATTCCTAATATCTTCTTGTTGAGAGGGACTTACGTCTACTTTTTTCATCTACTTAGTTTAGATAGTACAAAGTAACTGACATTGAAACAACTCTTACTCGTTAGACTTCACTTATTATAAGAATACTTTGTATATCTGGGAGTAGCAGTGGATGAAGGGAAGGGATGAAGAAGAAGAAGATGTGGAAATAAACAAAAGAAAAATGAAAGCCAGCAGAGCCTTGAGGGTCCTAGAAATATGATAAAATCAAACTTGTTAACAAAAACAACAAAGATCAGAATATAGAAAACAATCATTCAACCATGTTAAATGGAAGTGAAGTTTGGATATCAAATGAAAAGTGAACTAGGAAGGTGGGAACGAGAGATTCTGAGAAAAACTTACGGAGGAATTAAGGATGCAGGTCAGTGGAGAAGAGCGAACATAGTTATGCCATGGGTAGGATGGATGACTAGAGGTGCGTGAGAAAAATGCTCCAGGAGGTGAAGGAGGTAAGACAGGCAAAAGACGACCTAGAAAGAAATGGATGGATGCTGTTAAAGTAGACTTAAAACAATTAGGGATAGAGGACTGCAATAGGATTGCAAGAGATCCAATGAAATAAAGATATATATATATATATATATAACAAAAAAAGTAAAAGCTTGTGAGGCTTAATACGCTGTTCTATACTGGTCTATACAGGAGGTACCGTAAATAGGTACCGTAAATTAGGAAGAAATATTTGAAATACTCGACTGCAATTTTTTTCTAACCTTCCTAGTTTGTGAGATACAGGCTTTTTGAAAGTGTAGAAGAAATACACATTTTATTTCATATCTTTCCGTGAAATGGAAGTACACATTTGAAATTATTGTGAATTATTGTCTCTTCAAAACACATTGAGAGTATTAATTATGTCAAAT
The DNA here is from genome assembly GCA_910591675.1 of Galerucella calmariensis. Lineage (NCBI taxonomy): Eukaryota > Metazoa > Arthropoda > Insecta > Coleoptera > Chrysomelidae > Galerucella > Galerucella calmariensis. The sequence goes on along the minus strand of CAJUYG010000701.1, from coordinate 33,467 downwards.
TCTAATAAGCTGGTGGCGTGGTACGAGGATTTCGTGAACTTTTATTGTACCCTGCATGGAGAGTTGGAGACTTTTGTCTGCAATTCTTCATTAAATTTTCTACATAGAAGGTTTCTTTCTGTTGAACTGGATAGAGCACTCCATTTTCAATATTTTCAACTTTTTATTGCAGTAAGACACTTTTTTATGTTGTAATGTTCTTAAACAATAGCTTTGTAATAGTCGTAGATATTTCTTTAACACTTTATCTTCTCTTAAATAATCATGAATTACAAACCAATAAGAAACGTTTGTGTTTAAATTATTTGTAAGTGATCTTCAAGTAGGTACTACAAATTTATTCAAGAAAAAAGAACTTGAAAAAATGACTTTTTTTAGAAAAGAGTACCTCTTAGGTGGAAAACAGACATACAGAAGTATCTAGGTCTAAATACAAGGTGCTTCAAAAATATGATACAATAAAAGTCTAAGTACTAACCCTCCATACCACGTCACTGGCTTATAAGAATTTGACATAATTGGGTATTTTAAATATTTCTTAACGATCTATCATGCTTCTAATTCACAGTACTTATTTACGGGACACTCTGTATATAAGAAAAAATTGTATACGCAAAATAAATATTGGACTATTGGTGAGGTAAATTATTAACTATTGTTTGTACAGTGTTTTGAATAACAGACATTTTCTCAAATAAGTTTAAAAGATTCAGGCTGTTTGTTTCCAATTAGTCTATCCTGAACAGGGACTCAGTAATCTATTCGAAATAGTTATGAAAACTGACATAGACTTTGTTGAATATTTTCACAAAATGGGTCAAGTGATAGGATTCACCGTACCTTATTGCAAGAAGAAAAATATTGTTAAATGGTATACATTTGTTTTAATTATATTCTACATTAATTTCACAGTCTTTTCTATGATGAATCGATATTATGGATTTTGGAAACAGTGCAGTTTAATACAAATAATATTGGATTTTATCCAAGGAATGGGACAATCTATATTTTTAATAGTCGGATTTGTTCAAGCGATAAAAAATTCTGAAAAATGGTATACATTACTTAATATTCTGAAACAGTTCGATGACAATTGTTTAAAAAATGAATTGAAAATGGAAGATTCCACAGTTTGTATCACTGGTATGATCTTGGCTGTGTTATTTCTTTCGTTTATTCATTGTATGGAAATTTTCGTATGGGTATCAGATAATAATGAAAGTCAGGAATATGGTTATATCATATTCAGGATTGGAACATTTTACAATCTTTACGTAACCTTTTTCACAATTATTATATGTAAGGTGATCTACAACAGATTTAAAAGAGTAACTCGGCTTTTACAAGAGTTTAAGCACGATTTGATCTTGGACAAGTCTTTACCTCTATTAATGATGAAACTGAATGATTTAAAAATTATGTGCTCATGTTTGCACGCCGCAATTATAAATATTAATGAGATATTTGGCTGGTGGTGCTTTTTCCAAGCTCTTGGTAGCTTCCTGAATTGTATGGATTCCCTTCGATCTGTTATCGATTTTTCGCATTCTGATGATTTGGAATTCAATTTCACATTAGATATGGTTTACGTTCAGTTCGCAGTTATTTTTTCAGTAAGTACAAATTTAGTTACTAAAGGCCAATTCTACAATGGGAGTATAAAAGTCGGTATAGTTATTCCTTCGATATTTTAAACCTAGATTTATACCGAGAATAACTTGACGGTTCTACAAGCGATTTATATGACAGGTACAGTTATTCCGAGAATATCTAGCTAGTAGTTCCAATCAACCAATGTTTCCACATTTAACGCTTTGAAAAGTGCGAATTCCTGACATTTCTTCATCACAACCCAATTTATGAATGTAGTTGATTGCTTGATAGGATTTCAGTATAATCTGATCTCAATGACTTCATCATAATATATGATACAAAAATGTTAGTTAGATTGAAAGGATTCATCTTAAATTGGTTCAATGTAGATAATTGATACTCAACAAAAAACGCCACGAATTTTAGCCAAAACAAAAAAGTAGGGTTATGTAATAATATCTATATATGTCAAAACCAACCAATAGAAATGCAGAATAAGGTTATCCCTCGGTTATACCCTCAAACTGGTATAGATAACTTATACTCTGGTTTATACTTGGAATACAGATTCTTTTTTCTCTTATTCTTTTGGGAATCAAACCACAATAATGTTTTTTATTTTTTATTTCGATGATTCGGTAGCGTTCCAGCTACCGTTGTCAAGATTAACTAGTAATAAAATTAATAAAATAGTCTTGGTCCCTATCAGATAGGGACCAAAAACGCTACCGAAACGTCGAAATAAAAAATAAAAAACATTATTGTGGTTTGATTCCCGAAAGAATAAAAGAAAAAAGAATAAGTAATGCCACAAGGAACTTACAGAAGATATTTGGAATACAGATATACCTCTATTGTAGAACTCAATAGTGACCCGTTATCCTACGTATAGCGTATACCAGGTTTATACTCAAATTTTAGAACCGGCCCTAAGTTGGGAATTCTGAGACCAATGGCAAAACTGTTCACCCCTCCACTACATACCAACACTAACACTTCACAATAACCTACGTGCGTTTTGATAAACAAGTCATCATCTTCAAAGGCTGGAGGTGAAGTAGTAAACTCATTATTCAATACAATATTACTTAGCTTCTTCTCCAATGCTATTAAAAATCAAATGATACACTTTTTAGTTAAAACCTAATTACTGTCCACTATTACTCTGACAAATTGGTCAAGAAATGTTTTGAAGTCCATCAAATTCATCGAGTGACCACGATACAAAGACATCTATTTGAACTTGCTGTGAACATTAGGAAATTGCTTTTTGACTCCTGCCTTTTCTCTGTTGCGAATACATGATTGGGTACTTAGTAGAATTGGGAAGTGTTTTTTCCAAAGCGATTGGCTTTATTCAAGTATTCGGCGATGATTTTACTAAAAGTAAAGAAAACATTGTTGTAATCTGTGTGAAAATTTTAATTTTTTTAAAATTGCAAAGCGCTTTCGGCTATTAAGCCATCTTCAGTGCGATACCTGCAAGTAAGTAATAATAGTTGGAAATATGTGAAATAAGGAGTTAGTAATGAATTACTTACTCGTCAGGTATATAATACAAGAAACCTAATTAAAGGTCGACAACACATTAACGTCACAATAATAAAATACTTTAAAAATTACATTAAATTTAAATTTAAAATATTCCCCTGATTGGGGTAAACTGTAACTTTTGAACATTTTTAATTTAAATATCTACAGCGACTACACGAACAAGTGTTATTAGAGCGGAAATTGAAGTAACACTACTTCAATTTGGAATTAATAAATGACAAGTGACAATCTAAGAGGACACAGAACTCAAGTTATCCAACATGAGCATAGAAATAACATTGTTACAATTATGTGTAAATGTAAATATTAAAGAACCCATTTCAATTTGCAAATTATTGTAAATCAAGTAATCAAAACAAATATGTAAATTTCCTAAATAAAAATTGTGAATAAATAAATTTGATATCAAGGTCTAATGAGAACCCATCAAATCATAAGATGCCGAGAAAAATTAAGGGTCTAATGAGAACCCATTTCTAAATCTAATTCTAAATAGAAAATTTACATAGGTCAAAAGTAATTCCAAAAGCTCATAAATTAAATTGAGAATTATAAAATATTTGTGTAAATCAATGAAAGTAATTATCTGAGAACAATTCCAAATAACAAATTTCAATGAATGAACATTGTATCTGGTAGTCTCTCACAACAAAAAACAAATTATCTAAACCGAGAAAACAGATTTGATTGAAGTCTAATGAGAACCTTAAGATTCTATTAGTTCTAAGGGGTTGGCTAAACCACATTTATATATTTTTGTTTCACGAAATCATAGGGGGAAAAAAATTTACCTAGTGAAATAAGTCACTTAGTTATGTTAGGATTTTATTTTTTGTTTTGGAACACCGAATGTAATTACATTAGGATGACCCTAAGTACGGGATAGTTTTGTAATTTAATGTACCCCAAACACCGGTCAGTTGGTTTGAGTATTGGGCCAGGGTGTTATACTCCAGACTACCAACTCAGCTGTTTTCGAGTGGTTGTTCGGAAGTTGGTCAAGTAATTGGTACAGGAATGGGTCAGATCAGAGACAAGGACCGGCAGTTACGTTGAACTCACCCCATATTGAACTGGATAAAACCAGAAGTTCCATTTCATCACTTTGGTTTTTATTACGGCGACTCACCTTAATCGGTAAGTCGCCTTGGTACCAAGCCGTCCAACGATTAACGGCCATAATTATCACATGTATATGGCTATTTTTATTTTATACGGTTAGTAAGGACACACACATAACTTTTTTTGATCGGACGTAGGCCATTTAATCCTTAACATTAAGGATGGTTAATGTAAAGTAATCATGTAATTTTAGTCGATTTGGCATAGAATCGCCAACATTTCATTTGACTTTTACTCTTGATATTGTAAGTTTCTCACAGACATTTTGGAATTGGCATAGTCCATTCATTTAATATTTTACTTTTGTACATAGTACGTTTCTTACAGACATTTTAGGATTGCCATAGTCCATTCATTTAACTTAGCTTTATATACTGTAATATTTTTACATACATTTTGGAATTGGCATAGTCCATCTCTTAACTTTGATTTGTGTATCGTAATATTCTTACATACACATAGTCCATTCAGTTGTTTTCTTTATTCCTATCACTTTGCTAGGCTTGGGATAGGACTGGTACTTTTGTTGAGCAGAGACCTAGCTGGCGCCCATATTTGAAAATTCCGGAATTGTGAAGTTTGACTCACTCCCTCTTGCTGACTAAGTTAGTTGAAGGCCTGAAAGGTTGTCACCGGAACAACTGGACTTTCCTGTAACCCATAGGTCGTTTTCCCTATCGACCAATTTGGGCGGCTACAGTTACAGTTACAGCGCATTGCAATTTTGAAAAAAATTAAAATCTTTACACAGAATACAACATTGTTTTCTTGGCTTTCTAGTAATGTGTACTCATTTATGAAGATATTCACCGATTTTACTATGGTAATGTTTTTCTTTTTTATTTAAACAGTTTTTACCGTGGGATGAAATTATACGCTTACTATGGCTAATTACCATTGATAAACTCAATTTAAATACACACTACTTAATATCTACTAATTTATCTACTCTCGGTATAATAATTGTCCTAATTTATCTTCAACAATATTTATATTCACTTCTGTTCACTCACTGTATACTGAAACTGTTCACCGATTCTCTGTATACTGAACAACTGACCGACTCACTCGAAACCCGCGTATATATAGTTCTTTGCAGCACCAGAACATTCTTGACTATTCCACCACTGCGTATACTTCATAATTCGAGGACATTCGCGATAAACCATTGTACGCCTTGTACTCTTCCGAGAACAGTCTAAATCTTACCTGCGAAAGGACCTTTCTAGAAAGGTCGCATCCATAGTTTGCGACAGGACCGGCTTCAGAATCAATGAGTTCGTAACATTGCCTCCTCCTTAATAGTAAGTTCCTCCTGGAACTCTTGTGTAGCCGGGACTGGATGTTTAAATCGGCAACTGGATCCATTCCTACACTTTCCGGTCGTATGGAAATAACAGGGTACTGTCTGCAGATTAAAATGTGGTAGTCATCGGTATCTTCGAAGATCACTTCCACCATATTCCTAATGACTCGCCAATCCAACTGGTTGCTTTCTATCTTAGGCATCGCTAGTTTCTTCACGTTTTATTCCAGCACGTGGTCTCGAAGACTTCGTAGCGCTTCCCACACATTCCGGTAGGTGGATCGATCTTGAAATTCGTTCTTTGTTACCAGATAGAAGATGAGTCGTGAATTGTGTTTGAATTTCAGTGTCTTGCCAGGGGTCGGAATCTGTTCTGAGAGTTTTTCTGATTGTCCAAATTCCTTTCGAAAGACGAACGCTAAACCTCGTGCATTTTTGGTATTGACTGGGATGTTGTGTGCCAGTGAATAGTCTTTCGGGAAGGTAAACAAATCTTGTCACTGCTCTGTAGTAACTCCAAATCTAGCTTTACCGGTACCTCCATATGCGCCCATAAATTCTTCGAAGGCAGGGTCAGGATCTTCCCGGATATGGTTCACCCCTCCTTATTTGTCATGGTCTCCTTCGAATGGCGCTAGTCGATTTTGGTGGACTACTTTCGGTTTTTCATTGGGGATCTTACTTATGCGATAGATGACGTCGTTGATCTTCTTCTTGATTAAGTATGGACCCTCCCAAGATTTTTGTAGTTTTGGAGAAAAGCCTTTTCTCCTCGTCGGGTTGTGTAACCATGCTTTGTCCCCTTCTTTGAAACTGCCTTCTGTAGCCTGCGTGGCGTACCGTGTTTCCATTCTGTCGCTAGCAACTTGGAGATTCGTTCGAACCAATTAGTGTACATCGCCCATCCTTTTTCTCAACTGGATCACGTAGTCTTCTCCTGCTAGATCTTCTCCAGGACGACAACCAAATTCCAGGTCACAAGGAAGCCTCATTTCGCGTCCAAATACGATTTTCGCAGGTGTTTCACCTAGGGACTCATTGATGGCAGATCGATAAGCTAATGCAAATAAGGAAAGGTACTGGTCCCAATCTCTCTGGTGGCTGGAAACTACTTTGGACAGGTATTTTCCTATGGTCCTGTTCATTCCTTCGACCATTCCGTCTGACTGTGGATGTAATGCCGTTGTCCTGGTCTTCTTCATTCCCAGCTTATCACATGGCTTTCGAAATTCCTTCCCTGATCGCTGTGAACTTCCAAAGGCACTCCATCTGTATCTGTATCTGTAGAGTAGGGAGGGTGAGTGTGTAGGCTCACAGCACTTAGGCCACATGTGACCCATTGTACATCCTCCCGAGGAGTTGTCCTCCTAGGTCATTGTCCATCCTGTCCTTCTCAGGAAGGTGGACAGGTCACTGGGAGACATCTCCTTTATATCGGCAGGTGTAGGCCAAGACTCACCGAACACACACTCTCTTATTGACGATAACTCCGGACACTCGCATAAGACATGCCTGACAGTTTCATCTTCCTGTTCACACATCCTGCATAGAGGTGTGTCCACTAGCCCCATAGTATGGAGGTGTTTACTTAGTTGACAGTGACCAGTCAGAAATCCTACTGTTAAACGTAGGTTTTTCCTGGTCATCGCCAAATATTTCTTCGGCGCCAGCTTCCGAGGGTCGCCCAGGGTGATCCTGGCAAAACTGCATCCTTTGATTCCATCCCATCTCTCAAGGGATTGAGCATGGGTGTCAAGGAGGTTGCGTTAATGGCAATGGTACGATTGCGCACGGCTGGTGTAAACCCCGAAGTAGGAATGGGCCAATTGAGGTTGAGCCTATGGAAGGAAGCGCTCACTGCGCTACCTCTCCTGCAGGCAGCCAACGATGCAATTGAACCCAGGTTTTTGTTTAACAAACCCTACAAAATTCAAATAAAACAGAACACAGAGCCAGATGCTGCAAATGCAATACGCATATATACAGATGGTTCAAAAATGAAAGAAGGCTCAGGCTGTGGAGTTTACTCGAGAGCACTGAGCCTCAAGATTAAGTGGGGAATGGGAAACAATACCAGCGTGGTTCAAACAGAACTGGCTGGTATCTCAATTGCCACAAAAGAACTAACCAGAAGAGGAATTTCTGGCAAAACCATAATAATCTGCACTGATAGTAGACAAGCCCTATTAGCCTTGAACAGACAACGTGTTATATCGAGGCTAGTACTAGAGTGCCACCAAGATTTAGCTGACGTCTCGGCAGATAACAACATTATCCTGAGGTGGGTTAAAGGGCACGACAGGAGTAAAGGAAATCGCATTGCTGATTCTTTAGCCAGGGAAGCCGCTGGACTGAAAATTCTAGGACCCAGTGACACCTACGGCCTAACGACTTCGACAATTGCGGAACTAACCAAAAGGCACTCCATATCGGCTAATAAATTCTTTTACCAATACATCCGCAACAGTTGTGGCCTCTTGGTTCGGAATCGCGTAAACTTCTACCCCACATCTGACACCAATGTAATGTTTTTCTTATTTATTTAAACAGTTTTTACCGTGGGATGAAATTATACGCTTACTATGGCTAATTACCATTGATAAACTCAATTTATATACACACTACTTAATGTCTACTAATTTATCTACACTCGGTATAATAATTGTCCTAATTTATCTTCAACACTATTTATATTCACTTCTGTTCACTCACTGTATACTGAAACTGTTCACCGATTAACTGAACAACTGACCGACTCACTCGAATCCCGCTTATATATAGTTCTTTGCAGCTCCAGAGCACATTCTTGACTATACCACCTCTGCGTATAATTTATAATTCAAGAACATTCGCGATAAACCATTGTACGCTTTGTACTCTTCGAGAACAGTCTAAATATTACCTGCGAAAAAACCTTTCTAGAAAGGTCGCATCCATTGTTTGCGACAGGACCGGCTTCAGAATCAGCGAATTCGTAACAGTATTATCATAGTTTCCAGTAATATTTTGTCGTATTTAATTAAATGCGTTACCAATGGATTTTGCAGAATAATTAGCGCCCTATACGTTTTGAGAAATTTTTTTCAGA